>APFE031131907.1:0-13043 GCA_000404065.3 Pinus taeda
TATAGTTTAATTGTTTTTGGTTTTTAAATTTTGTTGGGCATATATGTTTGAAATTTAAAATTCATTTTTAATGAAAAAAAACAATTGCCTTTTGAAAATTCACTTCGCTAAAATCTTGAAATAAAAACTTTAAAACATAAAATAATTAAAAATAAAATTTATCATAGAAAATATTTATAGTAAACATGTTAATATTGTAGATAATGTATACAAAAAAATTATTAAAACCTAATTTATAGTTTTTCCTTGGCGGTTTTCTAAGTCGTTTTAAAGTGTTTTTTGGTGGTTTTTTATGGTTTTCATGGTGACTTTTAAGTCTTTTATTTTTTCCAATTTTTATATGTTAGGTTTTTTTCAAATTAATTTATTTTATTTTGTAGAAAAAATTTAAATAAAAGAGACAAAAATGATAGGAAACCTACCTCGACTTGAGCCTTTGGGTCGTTCACAGAGTTTATGGGTAGATAGATTGAGTTCCTCCATCCGAGTGGAGATTAGAAATATTTTATAAAATTCCTTTTCCTCTCGGGGTCTAAGAAAAATGACTTGTACGCGTCACGAAAAGGGTTTTTCAAGTAGAAATAATGATCGGTCGAGTTATATCTTTCGATCGACCCAATGTTTCGATTGATCCATTAACTCGGGTTAGAAAATGACTCGATCAAGAGTTTTCTTAAATTCTTGATCAAGCTATTTTTAAGTGCCTCAACAGCTCAATTCAACACTTAAAAATTGCTCGATCAAGCACTTAAAATTTCTTGATTGAGCATCCATTTTTCAGAAAAACATGCCCTCATTTCACCAAAAAGTGTAACCCAACTCCATGATTTGACCTTGTTGGTAATAACTCAGTTTATACCATTAAAGGAAAAGGATTTTTGTTTCTAAAAGAAAAGGTCAAGGCTGAGAATGTATGTATTATTAGTTGATGGGCTAAGACATAACTTGTTAATTGTTAGTGAAATGTGTGATCAAGGGCATGTAGTTATTTTCATATCAAAGAATTGCATGGTAGGAAATTTGAATATAGGTAAGATCATAATCAAGGGAACCATAACTCCAAGCAATGTATATATCCTAGGGGGATAAAGAGCATTGTTTCTTGAGCAAATATGAAGAAACATGGCTTGGGCACAGAAGGTTAGGCCACCTCAGCTTTTCCCAATTATACAAATCAAGCAAGATGGGAGTAGTTCATGACTTGCCCAACATTTCTCCACCTGAAAATAGCATTTGCAAATAATGTCAATTTGGTAAGCAATTGAGAGTTCAATTTAAAGCTAAAGAAGCTACTTTAATTAAACCCCTTGAACTTTTTCACACTAACTTATTTGGACCTATGAGAAAGAAGTCTCCTCGTGGTGAACAATACTTCATTTTATTGATTGATGAATTTACAAGAATGTGTTGGGTTGGTTTACTAAAGTATAAAGATGAGGCATTTGAAAAGTTTGAAATATTCAAGGATTTGGTAGAAAATGAATTGGATCTAAAAATAAAATGTCTTAGATATGATAGAGAAGGAGAGTTTATATCAGATGAACTTTTCAATTTTTTGTGAAAAACATTGCATCAAAAGACAATTTTCCATAGCTAAAACTCCTCAACAAAATGGAGTGGCAGAAAGAATGAACAAAATAGTTGAAAAAATGGCACATTCCATGGTTGATGAGTTAGGAACACTTCACACCTTCTAGGGAGAAGGAATACATACAACCATGCATATACTTAACAAGGGTCATGCTCGAGTAAACAATCATAAAACTCCATATGAACTCTAGGATGGTAAACCTACAACTTACAAACACTTTAGAATCTTTGGAAGCAAATGTTTCATAAAGAAAAATGATGATAAGCTTGGAAAATTTGAATCCAGAGTTGATGAAGGAATACTACTTGGATACTCTTGCAGAAGCAAAGGACATAAATGTTATAATAAAAGTTTTCAAAATACTGTTCAAAGTATATATGTTATGATTGATGAAGCATCCATAGGTACCAAAAAGGAAGCATAAGAATATGACGAACCTCTCCCTACTAAAATCCAAGAAGTTGTAGGAGAAGAAGAAATAGAAGCATTAGAAGAAGGATATGAAAATACAAGTACGACAGAAAAGATTCCATCAGGTTATGTTCAGAATAATCATCTTAAATCTCAAATTCTAGGTGATAAGGAAGTAGGAATATAAACTACAAGAACTTTTGTTGGATCATCTAGTCACTTAGCCTTGCTATCCACAATTGAACCTCAGAATGTGAATTAAGTAAGCAAGGGTGAATGTTGGGTTAAGGTGATGCATGAAGAACTTAATCAAATAGAAGAGAACCAGACATGGGAACTTATATTGAGGCCTCATAAAAAAATGTAATTGGAACAAAGTGGGTGTTTAAAAACAAATTAAATGAAAATTGAGAAGTAATTCGAAACACAACAAAAATTGTATGAAAAATATATTGTCAACATAAAGATATAGACTTTGAAGAGACTTCTGCACGTGTAGCTAGACTTGAAGCCATAAGAATATTCCTTGCATCTTCCATCTTTCATAAATTTAAGGTATATCAAAGGGATGCTAAATTTGGATTTTTAAATGGGGATCTAGAAGAAGAAGTTTATATTAAACAACGTGAAGGATTCATACTTGGCAATGATAAAATTATTGTTTGCAAACTTAAGAAGACATTATATGGATTAAAACAAGCTCCTCGTGCATGGTGAAAGGTATCTTCAAGAACAAGGGTTTAAGAAAGGATCTACAAATAGCAACTTGTATACTAAATTTGGAAAACAAAAGCTTTTAAGAGTAGTAGTTTATGTAGATGCCATCACATTTAGAAGCAATGTTGAATCTATGAATCAAGGATTTGCTTTAGCCATGCAGCATGAATTTGAAATGTTTGTACTTAGTGAGCTAAAGTTATTTCTTGGTCTTCAAATTAATCAAACTAAAAATGGTATCTTTCTCTCTCAAACAAAGTATCTCAAGCCGATTATGAAGAAATATGGAATGGAGTATTGCAAACATGTATGTACACCAATGGAAACGAGGTGTAATGTAAGCGATAATGATGATTTTCCTACAGTTAATCAATCTAAATAGGGATCTATGATTGGCAACTTGATCTATATTAGATGTGCAAGACCAAACATTATGCATGCATTTGGCATAGTTGGATGATTTCAAGAAAATCTTAAGGAAATTCATCTCTAAGTAGTCAAGAGAATATCCAAGTATCTACAAGTCACTGAAGATTTTGGTCTATTTTATCCCAAAAATCAAGACTTTTCGAGACTATGTAGGTAATGTTGATGACCAAAAAATTACTAGTGGAGGAGAATTCTATTTGGGTCCTCATTTAGTTTCTTGGTTTAGTAAGAAACAAAGTTAGATCTCTTGATCAACTGTTGAAGTAGAATATGTTATTGCTTCCTCTTGTTGTACTAAACTTCTACGGATGATCCAACCATTGCAAGACATTAGGTTCACTCGCCCTCAACCTATACCTATTCTATGTGACAACATATTGCCATAAGTATCTATAAAAATAGAGACATGCACTCCAAAATTTAGCAAATCCCAATCAAAGACTATTTTCTTAGAGAGAAAGTTCTTGAACAAAAAGTCAAGTTGGAATATGTTCCTTGAAAGGAACAAGTTACAAATTTGTTTACCAATCCTCTTCCACATGATTCCTTTGAATATGACAAACAAAAAATGGGCATGATTCCTACCTCTTCACTCTGATAAGTGTTCTAATAGGCATGGCGTTTTCAAGGGGAATTGTAGCTATAATCACCAACAATTTACTTTATGTATGTGGATCTTCCGAAAGACATTTGCACGTATATGTGGTTTGTGATCTAGACAGTCATGTATGCCTCTCATTAATGAAAAAGAAGTGGCACAAATTTAGGGGGAGCTTTTCATATGCTTCCATCAATTATTATTAGCTTTCATGTTCTGATATTGACTTGTTGGAGACTGTTAATACTATCCATGTACTGCTAAAGTTATATCTTGATGTTAAGTTCTTTGGTGCATATGTTGATTGATGAGATGGATGTGATAAAATTTGATGGTGGAAAGTTGGCACAGGTTTAGGGGAGCATCTTCCATGGTTCTAATAGTTCATTGTTGGCATTATGATTTCTTGAGTACTGATTTTTGTGCGATGGGTTTATGATGAGTACATATCATTTTCACTCTATAGTTGTTATTACTAAAAATAATTATTTTGTTGTCATTATGTCAAAATGCTTGGGTTTTTTATACTGCAGTTACATTATTGATTGTCGATACTTCTTAATACACTTGATGAGGAAAGAATTATGCCTACACTATCTTGTCTTACATATTAAGGATGTTCATGTTGTTATCTACATTGATGTTATCATATGACTATGTTGCACATTCCTATATTGTGCATGATCGATGACTATCATTGTCTTGCTACTTCACTGTTGAGGTCCTAGTTTTTGGATCTAAGTATCATATATGCATCTTGATGTAAAGGTCATGAAAATACCCATGTTTTTAGTCATTAGAAAATTCATTCATGAATGGGCTATTGGCATCAAGTCATGTCATGTATAATATGGTGGCATGTCCTAAATATTCTTTTGTTTTGTGCTAGACAACCTAGACATCTTCTACTCTCCATAATGAGGGTATTGGATGGGCTTGGGATTGATGTTCAACAAGCAGTAATCAACTGCTTCAATGCATTTGCACTAGATGCCGAGGTAAGAAAATACTTGAATAGAATATAGTGAAGGTCAAACTTAATAATTGTGAGGTTTATGTGGGTTGGGGTAAATTTTCCATTTTCTATGGTCCTGTAGCAAGCTAAAGAAGGAGAAATTGCACCTAAGGAGATCAAAATTGTGCAAGTTGTCATACTGCAATATAGCCTATAGAATGTTCATGGATGCAAAATATGTATATTATGACATGAATTCTCACATTTATACTTAGTTGACTTGCTTGGAAAATATCAAATTAAGCTAGTGGTGATTGATGAATTTATAGACTTCAAAACCCAAGCTCTAGATTTACTTCCTTGAAACAAAATCAAGAAGACTTGTCTCAAAAAATACCAAAGGATTGTGCAAGTTGAGGGGAAGAATTACCTCTTACTAAATAAAATATTAAAAAACATTAAACCTTGGAAGCTTGTGATGGAAAACACTTGGAATGAAAAATCTAAACAAGGCATCATGGAGAGATAAACAAGTTCAAAGGGTGAGAAAACATTGTAGGATCGTGCTCCACAGGCTCATAGAAGCCTAAGTTCTTCAAGTGAAGTGCCACTATGGACTTGGAAGCAATGATTCCATCTTATTGTCATAGGATTCTCTTGCTTGTTCATAACAAAAAACAAGCAAGAAAATGATGAAGACTACAACCAATAATTACTAATTGGTCCTAGCTGCCTTTGCGCACCCTACTCGTGTATTCTTAACTTCTAGCAGATCGTTTTCAAACGCCTCAATTAACTTTTCAAAATGGGCGGCAGTTGACTTTGTTAGCTCTTCAAGTCTTATCAAGACGTTCTCCAAATCCTTCAAAGCCTTTTTCCCAATCTCAGTATCAGCTTTAGCTTGAAGGGCACTGTCTATATGCTGTTGCAGTTCATCTTCAGCGCATTGATGAAGTTGTTCTAAACCATTTTCAGCTTAACGTTGCAGGAATTCAAATAATTCTTGTTTTAATTTAGCAAGATCAGCATTACGATTGCCAGACGGAGTCAAATAATAACCATACGCATATGTCCATTTCAGCATGCGCCTGCATTCTGCTATCTGTAACCACGCCATTTCCACACATTTGAACCCTGTCCAACCACACAAACAGTCATTCAGCCTTTTAAGTTGTACCTTTTGCGCACTCTGCAAATCAGATAAGGCCTTTCGCTCAGACCTTTCATTTTCCTTCCATCTTTCCAGATAAAATACCAATCTATTTGAAGATGCTTTCGCAACCTTTTCCTTAACATGGTCGTAGGTGGCCGAATTGGGTTGATTTCCATCATCTTTTCCTGATGTTGCAGCTTCAGGCCTATATTTGTTGCAACTATGACCGCCATAACTATCGTTATCCCAACTATCAAGACATAACCAACAGAATTTAAACTGACACGGAGGTATACATTTCATTTTCATACACCCATGGCTTTTCTCGATTGGTCGTTTACACTTTGGGCACGGCTTGGAATTACTACGTATCCAGTACATGCTGAGTGCATCACCATCCTTGATTTGATCAACCCATTTTTTGACTGTGCCGCAGTCTATTGGACGATAAGACTCCTCTAAACAGTTCCAGCAAAATTTATAGGAGCAATTGCACACAACCTCCTGACTTACATTAGAAACAAAATTAACCTCCACACAGTATTTGCAGTCGGGTGCTGGACACCATTTAACCATAATGTTCTGTTCAACATATGACCTCACAGCATATGTTCTATATTTCCTATTATCTTCGTCAGATAACCCCAAAGAAAAAACCATGTCTTCACTCACAATAGCACGACATGGTGGATCTCGAAATGGACATCGTAAGTTGAGGCATGCTAAACCATCATAATTTATTGATGTGTGAATATAAGCTCGCCAGCAATTCTGGCAATATAAATGATCACAGTACTTGAGTGCCTTCATGTCTCTCATGTCGTAATCATCAAAGCAAATCTGACAGGTCGTTATCTCCTTCCTTTCTGCTTCTTTGGGCTCATGTTTTTGGCCGGGCTGCAACAATAACCCCAAAGTATTCCTCACTTTCTCCTCATCTGCAAACCATTGGTCGTCGGCATGCCAATTGAAGTGACGCAAAAGAATGGCGGTCTCGCTTTCAGTCAGAGAAAGCACATCAGAAAGGGTTGCTATAACATTGCGCTGACGCTCAGAAATGTCTTCCAAACTTAAAACGGTGTAATTCATATGTCTGCCATTGGAATCACCGGCTATTTTGTCCACCCTGCTATAACTTCGATTTCGCTTTCATCGCTGTAACTGTCATTAGTGTCCTCATCATCATAAGACGCCATTTTAGTAAATCAGAGCCTCAGCCTTTTCTTCTTCCTTGCCTCGCAGTATCCACAAAGACAAAACACTTAAAAGCAGTACTTTTATGCAAATTAAACCCAGAGGACCTCAAATATGTGAAGAATCTCTGCGCGCTGCACGCTTTTATACTAAATCAATGCTTGCTTCGCCTACATTTATAGTCATATATTTTGGTGCCTATATCTAAAAAAAACCAAAAGCCGACTTTGTGACATTCTGCCCTCAAATGTAATTTATCCGATGATATGATACCGATTCAGTGTGTTGATTTGATATTTTAATTGCTTTTAATTATTAACTGTGGTTTATATTTTAGGTAATTGAAAATAAATTATTGGAGTGTTCGTTATAATCTGAAAGTTTCAACCCAACAAGCTGAAAACCTTTGGTGCCATCGTGCCAAATAAAACCACATCAGCACCCCATTGCGGCAAAAAAAAATCCACATCCTCACTATACCGAAGAGGTTGTATCCCCCTGTGACTCACTTCATTTTATTTATTTTTAATTATTAAACAACACTTCATTTTATTTATTTTTAATTATTAAACAACTTTCTAGTACTTCAAAATGTATATTTAAGAAGTTGATATGATGGCTCACTTCATGGTTTGTCGTCTTTCTTTTTTAAGTATTAAGTAACTTGGGTTATCCCTAAAATCTCAGAATGCTAAAATTTATATTTTATGAGATTTCTGCCTTTTTTTTAATAATTTAACAAATTTAAATGCACTATGTTAACTACAATGGTTGATGATGATAACAAAAATATATTGTTCAATTATTGTCATCTCTATGTCACCTACATTTCCTCTTCCATCTTGGTTTAGAAAAGCAACCTCTCTAATATATTAGTCTAGGTCATACTAGATTTAGACATATAAATGTTGGTAGTCATATTATTTCATCTAATGATTTTGAGGATAGAGAGTTTTTTTTGGAGATGGATGGAAAATGAATTTCCTCATTCCCATTGGCATGTTTAAGAAATCCTTAACATGGTGGATGTTCAAGAAGATAACAAGGATTATGACTAGTCAAAATGCTTCATGGAAATAAAACAACCTAGAATCTAATCAAGGTTAGTTGGCTTAATGCTAGTTGACATAGATCAAATATGATCTTATGACCTCACCCAACCCTAAAGTGGTTAGCGGAATGTGGTATTTTTTTTTTTTAATTTCGAGTTAATAGTTCCATATATATATATATATATATCTACACACACACACACAAACACACTCACACACACAGATATATCAATCATGCTCCTCGAAAACTCAAGGACCTAGACTTCTTGTATTAGCCAAACGCCTTCTAGTTGGGTCCCACTCAATACAACACCCCACTTGCTCTCTCCCAGCCGTTCCCAAACTACACATTTAGTTACCTATCGGCTACTCTCCATTGGACTTACATGGACAAGAGACCCCTTTTACATCCTCCTCCTAAGCCCAAGCCTCCGTAGGTTCATGTTATCCCAACACCTCGTCTTTTGTGGTGACTCTTTATTCCGCCAAGAACATAGCATTAGGATGATCTAGTTATGGATCCTCCCTCCATTAGTGAAAGCTCTATTGGGATAAGTGCATGGCCATGCAACTGACCCACGTCATCTTGTTCGGTCCCTTCCAATGCACTACCAGAAGCACCCTTTACTTCCCACCAAGTTTCACTTACCGGGCTGGCATGGATGGTGGGGTCGTATGGCCTCTTCCCATTGGTCTGCTACAACCAACTACCTGTTGCCACCGTTCCCATTCCCACGTCATCCCACTCGCCTCCATCTCGGTGCTTGCGATTTCCTACCCTCTTAATCCCTTTTGGGGTCATGGCGTTAGGCTTACATGGCAAGTAGGCTATCATTCCAACCAATAGCTATGTTGTCGAGGTACATCATCGTGTTGCATGATCTTGTTTCCTTTCGCCCTGCTCCCCTTTGCTCATTACCTTAGTAAAGTTTGGGGTAAAACTTTTGGGCTCCCACCTCCAAACCATGTGTTTTAGTGGATCACACCCCTGCCCATCCCTTGCTCTTGATTGGGATACATCGTAGCACTACCACATCATCCCATGCCACTCCCTTAACTCCCCTCCTCTTGCATCTCATGTGACTTTACCGGAGGTGAACCTAATAGGATGACTTATTAGGTGGGTCCATCCTCAGCCAATAGTATAAAGACGAGGGTTGCATGGGTCCCAACTATTTTTATCTCAATACTACCTTTGCTTCTAGTAACCATCCTTTTAGGGCATTCCTTCTTGGCCACGTCGAAATTCTTGTGATCAATTGTGTAAGGGGGAAATTGAGCATGTCAATGGAAGGTCTCCATGGCTAGGACTTGAACTGTGAAAGGATAAGGTTTCCCGATCGTTCCTTATAATTTCAGGGCTTTATCCCTTTGTGCCACAACCTGTGTTTCTTTCTCATTCTCTACCATGGGCTGGCTAAGGGAGTTTGGACCTACCTCATGCGACATCTCAGATGGCGATCTCTGTGATCGCCCTAAGAACAAGCTCTACTACTACATGCAATTCCTTGAACTAGTATTTTTGACCATGGCTCTACCTCAAAGGTTTGGCTGGCCTCAAGATCAATGTTAAGGCTTCATGTCAATGTCAATGGTTTATTAAGGCATTCCATGGTATTACCCGTCCTGAGATTTGGAAAATCCAACTCCAAGGAAATCCTCGCCCAACTACATTCCATGTTTTGGGATAGGGAATCCCACACATGTTGGCATAGGTCCTCCTACGACGCTTACCTAACACGGGCTTGGTGTGAGCTCCTAAAATGTCTCCAACTTTCCCACCACACATCACTAGTAATAGAATCCATGTCGATCTTATAAGAAGCTCCATGGCACTGTGCAGAACCTTCGAGTGTCTCACCAGTGATAATAGGATGCCAAGGAAATATATCCAGCCTCATTAGAATGCAAGGTTAAAACTCATTTTAGTAAATTGGATCGGCTCATGTGGCCTCAAGGGAAACAACCCTCAACGTTAATGTAATGGCTCCATGTGCAGAAAAATAGCTTGTCACACAAGTAAATAAATGGATGTAAAATAATTAAGACCTTGCTAAGCATACGATCTTCCATGTAATTGTTTCACATTAATAGAAAAGGGTCTCTAAGCCCACTGTTTCAAGTTTTCTTCCAATTTTTTAAGGATTTTTGTTGGAGTGTGCATCATGTTCTTACTTTCCTCTATTATTCCCTTATGTGTTGTTTTTAATGTATTTCAAACATGTTTTTGTAGAACCAAGTTTAGTTTAGTGTTATAACATAGTATTTATCCTTGTGTGGTTCTTTACACAGTTTATACATTAAACATTCCGTGTTCAACATCATTAAGCTTAATCACACAACATTTCATTTCCACATAAGCTCATGCTTATTTCATCATTAGTTTCATTCATTTCAAGGAAGAAACACAAATGTATTTCAAAAAATCTTGAATCGTTATATGCATCATGCATTCATCAACAGATAAAAAAATGTAAGAAGATACTTATATTTGAACTTGTAAGCCAACTAAGTCTAGGAAAAGGACTCTCCACCCAACCATAGACAATTGCAACTGCACTTACCTGTAATTGTCACCCCTGATCTAGATTCCTGAGTCTAAGGGTGATGCTTGTTGAATGGATTAAAACACCATCTGCTGATTGAAACAAGGACTCTAGAGGACCTCGTTCCTCAATCCCATCAGCGCACAAATACTTCCTTCAATAGCACAGGGAGTCCAGAGGCAATCCACCTCACCCTAGGTGCTCACACAATGATTCGACGCCTTCTAAGGAGCCCATAATCCATCGTTACAATAATCCAGCATCAACAAGTATTCAATCAAGTCTTCCTTTGATGTTGCCTTAGGATGGCCCCTTCCCAATTTGTTATAGGGCTTCAGATTCTATTATCTCAACCCACAACCTGTAGAGGACCTAAGGTATTATAGGTCTTTGTAGATTCCATCCCATCTCACAGCGTCCAAGGAACCAAGTTGTGACAGGGCTCAAGAGACCTTTGCCTCAACCCGCAACCTCGAGAGACCCAAGTTGTTATAGGCATCCAGGGATCCTATCTCAACCCACAGCCTCCACAAACACCAAGTTGTTACAGGGCTCCAGAGGCTAACAACTCAACCCACAACCTCGAGGGAACCATAAAACCAATCCTCTTCTCTTCTCTTCTCTTCTCTTCATAGTTGCCTACTAAATTCTCTCATTGGATGCTCAAATCTCCTCTTCCTTTTCTGTCTACCTTCTCCTCTCTATAATGAATGTCCCTCCATGTTTTATCCCTTCCTTTCAATGAGTCCTCATACTGTATTTTCCTTATTTTTCATTTGTTTTTGTGTCCTTCACATGTAATGCATAAACACTCTATTGGATTGCTTATCCTCTTTTCTTGTTGTTGTTTCTCAAGCAACATTAGCCTACATACTTTCTCTGGTGGGCCATTCAATTTCAAGAATCAATTCATTAAATTCATGCACCAACTAAACTTTAATGGAAATCCAAACAATTTAGGTTTCTTTCTCAAGAAACCATATCATCCCAAATATGAAATCCTCCTCCCCAAATCTAGAATATGTGTCCCTTGGACTCAGTCCTCCCTTTTTTTTTAATTTCACATGTAGCAGACATATTTATAATATAGTTTATGAGAGAACCATGGGTGGGGTTGTCACAATCCCCTCGCCCTTGGGGAACACCGCCCTTGGTTTTCATCTACCCTTATTCAATACTAGAAACAAAACACAACACATACTATTTCGTGGAGATTTATACACACAACCCTATACAATATTTATAAACATGTGCACACTTGATTTAACCTACAAAAAATAAGGGATAATTAACTTTCATGGCATCAATCATTTCCCACGTTACCCCCTTTTGGCCCAAAATGCTTCTTTCACCTTGACTTGTTCTATTGCTCAATTTTGAAACATGAGACTCCTTCAGTCTAGAATGCATATTGGCTTTAGTTGGAAATCTCCCTATCGTTCCACCTACAACACACACCAATCAATCACATGACTAGAGTCATGTACATATATTTTAAGAAAAGTAACATGGAAAAAATCATGAAATCTAACTAATTGAGTTAAATCTAGCCTCTTGGCACATGTCCCAATCCTCAGGGAACTCTTCTTGGGATTAATCCTTAGATAAACATGCTCCCCAACTTGGAACTCTTTGTGCACTCTATGCTCATCTGCATAGATTTTCTTCCTATATTGTGCGACTTTCAAATTCTTTGTTATGAAACCAACTCACAAAAAGATAGAGAAGATAGTTGAATGCCTTAGAGTTCAGCCTATTTGAGGGAGAAACCTCCTTTACATTATGCAAATGAACAATTCTTGGATGATACAAATGACAAGACCTCCTTTCTATATATAGGAGCCTAAGGGGTCATAATATAATCAAAGGTGACATAATAATAATAATGTAAGGGCATAATAATAACAATAGTGGGCTTCTATGGGGCACAATAATAATAATATGGGGACTACATGGCGACAACAATATAATAAGGGGGTTGTACTAATAACAATAGGGGGTTACACTAGTAGTATAGGGGCCTAACATTACCCTCTCCTTCAAAAAGTGTTGTCCTCAATGCTTGAGTAGTTATTTATGCTTTGTATAAAATTATTGTCCTCCCATGTGGAATATTTAGCACGCAAGTTCTTCCACTTGATCAGATGCTCTGAAATTGATCGATTTCATAGCTGTCGGGTTCTTATTTTTGTGACTACTCAAGGTTCCAATATGATTTTTCTTTCCCCTTCAAGTTATGGCAATATTTTTTGAACTGGGATCTTCTGCAACTTTTGAATGAGTGGCCACACTTCTTCGTCCTTCTTCCATTCATCCCTTGCTTCGTTTATCCAATCTAGTTGGATAATAGAAATAACACAAAAAAATGCTTCGACATCCTCATCCTTTCTTAAGAGT
>APFE031131908.1:5074-47801 GCA_000404065.3 Pinus taeda
TAAACTTTTATAAACTTTTCTCTGCATAAAATTCCATGAACTTTTCTCCTGCGTACTTCTTAATTCTCATCATATTGAGAGCCATGCCATGGGTGTTGCCATCAAGTACAACATCTGTAACATATAACCATACCAGAAACATAATGCCAACACCTTAATAGGTCCTAACACATCACTATGCAGAAGCTCTAATATATGTTTCACCCTCTTACCACCAGAGGGGAAAATCACTCGATTCTGCTTCCCATATACATAATTTTAACAGAAATCAAAATCTAGGGAGCTATTACTCATACCTTCTACCATACCTTTACCATGAAGTATTCGAAGGCCCTTCTCTCCAATATGTCCAAGCCTTTGATGCCACAACATGGTCTTCTCTGCAGAGACCACTATATTTTCTGCTCCACTTTCAGAAACCACAGAACTATTTTACCCATCAAGAACAGTGCTACCTTGTAGCTTTTATAGAGTTCCAATCTGAACTCCCCGCATCAATACCAGTGCTCCCTGAACCATTTTTCAGGTATCCTTTTCGAACATTGTTTTTACATTTGCATCATCAAGCTTGCTTACGAAAATCAGATTTCTGGCCAATGTAGTTATATGCAGAACACCCGGAAGTGTTCTAACCCTTCCACCTTGCAACCTCAACTTTAATTTTCTACGACCAAAAATTCTAGCCTTCCTGTCACCCCCCAAGAAGACATCACCACCATCATATTTCTCATACTTGCAGAACCACTCTCTATGGGGAGTGAAGTGAAAGGACGCACCTGAGTCAATCAACCATGCCTCATGATCTACATGTGTACTTGAAGAAGCCAAGTACACATCCCCACCTTCACCTGAGGTGGTTTTCGCCTCTGCAAAAGGAGCAACATCAGATCCATTTCCTTTGTCAGGAGCTTTAGATTTACAATTCCTTTTGTAGTGCCCTTACTTTCCGCATTTCCAGCAAACCACCTTTACAAGTTCTCTTGGAGATTTAGATCTCCCTCTAGATTTATATCTTCCACTCGACGACTTATTTTAGTTTTTGTTTTGGGACCATCCTCGTACAGATAAGGCATCACCATTCTGGCTCTCCATCTTTTTCTATCTCATCTCCTCCGTCAGCAAGGATGATACTATTTCATCAAACTGCAAGGCAATTGCATTTCTACCTATTGCAATAACCACAATATCCCACGAATCTGGTAGAGAACATAACAAACTGATGCACTTATATTCATCTTAAATTTTAATATAAATAGATAATAACTGACTTACCATAATATTAAATGCGTTCAGATTTTCTATCACCGATTCTCCATCTTTCATCCTCAGGTTATATAGCTTTTTCCATAGGAACAGTTTATTCACTAGAGACTTAGATTGGTACAAAGTCCCTAAATTGTCCCACAAAAGCCTTCACCGTAGCTTCCCTTAATACATTCAACAATACTGAATCTGAGACACACAATCATATTGTGCTCTTAGCCTTCAGATCCAACTTCTTCCATTCTTCATCAGACACTCCCATTGGTTTAGTACCTGGATCTACCACGACCCACTGATCTTTATCCACCAACAGATCCTCCATCTTGAGTTTCTATAAATCAAAACTTTGACCATTAAATTTCTCAATCTCTATCTTTCGACTACTCGCCATCCTCTTTCACCACTAGAATCGATCCCGCAAATCTCCCACTGAATTGGGTCTACCACAGGCCCAAGTGAAACCCCTCAGCAACAAAGGCATCCCCTTGAAACCAAAATAGCTCTGATACCAAATGTAGGTTTTAACCCCATATAGAAATTACATGCATTTACAATACATATTTATACATGCTGAAACATCCAATACCATGGACCAAAAACCATCATGTCCAAAACAATAAACTGAAAACCATCACTTCCAAAACCATATGTAGGTTTGCCCAACCTAATAAAGGGTCAAAAAACAAAATTTTTCGGGGCGTTGTCCCACACTCCATAGAGTAGGGTTACCTGCACCCCGCAAACCCCCTGTGACCCCCCGCTACACAATAGATGCAACAAAGGGGGGGCTCTACCCGCCTTCTAAACCCCCATTTAACTACGTGGGCTAATCATGGAAAGAATATAACACAACCCAACATGAGCACCAAGTTGTTGCATTTGATTTAGAAATGGGTACATTCTATCAACATATTCCCCCCTGATGGGGAATAGGGAGTATATGGAGGTAACTTCCCCCCACAAGGAGGGTATCTGGTATAAGGTCAAGGAGTTTGTTGTAAATGTCACATTCCACTAATGTTTGGACCATATTACTGCTCCAAATATGGTTGGGGTGCAATGGACGCAACATGTTGAGGTGCTCATTACAAGAGTTCCAGATAATATTCCAAAGGAGGATGGAGAAGTAGAATTATATGGACTGGTCGTTGTTCTAGAAATGGTTCCAGATAAGAACTGATAACTAGGTGGTATATATGGACCACCATACAAATGGGTTTCTAAAAAAACCACAAACATGGAAGTATTTGTAACTTCGGTAGAATCATTCATTATAACATATACATGTTGAGAAATTGTTGTTAACTCAGTCATGGTTAAACTTCCCAAATAATTCGTCTGAGGGAAACTCAAAGGTTATTTGAAACGAGGGGAACTGGATGAAGGAGCTTGTATTGGAGTATGAGGAGTATTAAAAGGATGGGTTCTTAAATGAATAAGATAGGAGGGTTGACACTCTTTAGTAATTTCCTCAACACTCAAAAGATCAAGTGGAAGTACTTCTTTGTCAGGATAAGATATATAGGTTGTTGTGGTTGGGTCAAAGGCAAAGGAAGAGAAATATAAGGTCTTGAAGTAATAGGTTGAGCTAATTGAGGCTCCTTAGGTTGTATAACCTCAGGATGTAATGTATCTAAATAAAAATATTCAAGTTCAATGACCTTAGGTAGTAAAGTCTCAAGATTTTTAGTTTTGACTGCATGGGACTCACCAACAATTTAAGATGTGATCTTGGGCTCAATGCTTATAGGAAGAGAAAATTCTGGTTGATTAAATTGAAATATGGTACGAGAAGGGGATTCTTCTGAAGAATTAGTTTTGGTAGTTTGCATCTTTTTGTTCTTTTGACGACATCTAGGTGTTGCCTCAGGAGGTAAAGGAGGAAACCTTTGCATCCTATGTGAACAACAAGGTTGTTGGGGTTTTTCTTCCATGATGGTTTATTGAATTTTATAAATTAACATAAAATAAATCAAAAACTGGTTAACTAGGAAAAAGTGTTTACCAAGTAACTTTGAACTACAATATACCACCTTGTAAAACTAAGGATTTATGTACGGGCAGGAAATATCCCCGAATGTTGTGTTTGGTGTATCATAGTTTACAAGGAGACTGACTTGGTTAATTATGGTGGGATAGCAACTTAGTGGGGACTTCCAAAATAGACACGAAGTACATGGAAGCACAGTCTATGGCAATGTTTTCTAATGCCTAACTATTCGATGAGAGCATTCCCATATACTTATCATGCATAGAGTGCCATCCCAAATACCTGAAGGCATGTGGAGAATGATCCTATACACTTATGTACGTGGAACAAGATATCACCCCCAGAATATAGTGCTGACAAAAAATGACAACTCTTACATTTAAATATGCCAGAAAACATTTCTAGCCTAGGCCTCTAAATGTTTGCATTAATGTTCCAAATGCTCCTTAATATTAATTCAGTAATTTTTAAAGTTGATCTTAAATTAGATTTCGGTTTCAAGGATCACCACGAGTTCACTTGAATTCCCTACAATGCAATCTAACATGATAATATGAACTCTTTACTTTACAATGAAAAACTAACTATGAGAAGGAAGAGATTCAAACAAAAATGCAACAAACAACTCTTCGTAATCAAAAATTTCAAATGAAACTGCTCCAATTTCCAAATTTCATTCAAAACCCCAAATGCAATGCAAAATATGAAAAATCATGAGATTTATCTTTTCTTTCTATTGGCATTATGACTAATGTGTTGTCCTTGATGGAAACCTACTTGATAAAGATGTCAACATGAAGGTTATGTAAAGGCTATAGGTAATAAGAACAAAGGAATATTAGTTTAGAGACAAATGGATGGACAATATAAAGTGTGAGAAAGTATATGCGGGTCCTATGAAGAAATATCATGTACATATGCAGGTATGGTGAATAAAAGTCGTGTAGAGAATCTGCACCATGGTATTATGAATACCAGGGGTATATACCATTGTATTGGGCCATAGTAATGAGTGTGACAACGAATATTTGATCCTGTCAAAGAATACCAATGACAATAATAAGGGATTGGCCTAAGGTATTGGGCAAGGCTAATTCTATATAAAGAGATGGAGATCAAAGTGTCATGTGTGCAAGCTATGGGTTATTAATGTATAATATCATTTGAAATAAGGCTGCATTAAGGAGCATGGAAGAGACTCAGATCTAATATATAGAAAGAATAATAATGAATATGCTTTCTTGATTTGTTTGTGATTATAGCTAACAATGATATATTTGTGATGATAATAATGCTCTGATGTGGATATGTGAAGGCGAAGTATGCGCAATATGTGTTGTGGTTGTAGTGAAGGTTTGACTTAGTGATTTTAGATCTTTACTTTGGTTTCCTCTGAAAGGTCATGTTACGTGGATCATCTTCTAAGTAGTTGCATATATATTGTGTGAAACTTCATAATTGGTACGCAGGTGTTAAGAATGGTAAGCACGTACATACACGAATGTGCTCTGTAAAAGTCGTGTATACATGCTATGGTTTTGCAGTATGGGTTATTGATGATATTTGATCAATTTTGTTATGTCTGATGCTATCTATCAATGATGTCTCTCTCATAATATGTGTTTGACAATATTTGTTGGATTGATTTGGTTATGGAATGGAATGTTGATTTGTGATTATGCTACTATGTGGTGATCTATATTTGGTTCAGTAATATGTGATGGATTTAGCATGTGTTTTAGTGATTGGTTCAGTGTGACAATGATTCAAATTTAGGTGTCATTTTTAGATTTGCATGCAGGTCTTCCTCAAGGGAAGTAAATACATAAATGGGTATAATTCAGAAGAGTAGCGTATACATTCTAACATATGTTTGATCAGGGTTTGCAGTGACAACATATGGTTTCTGTGATGAACATGATATGTTCTAATATACTTATCAGTGGTTGTCCATTGATATGATTTGATATGGAATGGTTTTCACTTGTTGCATTGGTTGACTATGACTCAATGATTTATTTGATGTTTGAGTTGGTAATTGGTTTCAAAATTGTTACTTGGTTTGAGCTTAATGATGGAATTGGGTCCATTCTAAGAATATGATGAAATGTGGCCTACAAGTTTGATGTTTTGAGTTGGGTGGATCCAATGTGAAATATTATGAAAGGTGGTCCACGAGAGGTGCTGAGGGTCAGAGCCTTCAATGAGGAATTCAAAGCTTCCTTCCAATAGTAGCTAGAGAATTTGTATAGGGGGTAGGAGCTCCTTTCCAGTAGGAGCCGGTAAACAAGATCATGGGGTTGGAGCTCCCTTCCAGTGGGTGCTGGAGAATGAGAGAAGGTTGTAGCCTTCTGTAGGCAGGTGCCTGCATATTGGTAGAGCCTGAACCAATGTAATATTGTAATATGTTTTCCTTTATAATAAAATAATAAGACAAAGATGATGAAAGCAGTGGTTTTATCCCACATTGGGTTTCCACCTAAAATCCCAGTGTTCATGTGCGTTGATATGTTTCTTGTGTGTTGATGATCTATCTATCCTTTATTGCTCATGGCTTCTACTTAATGGATGAATAATGAAGCAATGATACTCTGTTTAAGGATGATCGATTAATGAACTAACTGATGAATTAGTTATTTGGATATATGTTGTTTGTATTCATCACAGTTACGTACATATGATAGTTTTCTAAATGATAGTAGCATACAAAAATCATATTAAGAAATGAAAAGTTGAACTAAGTTCAAAATACTAACTCATCCCCCCCAGTATTTTTCCCAACAATTGGTTTCAGAGCATGTCCCTTAGTAAAACCTTAATCACTTAAAGGGAGATTTATCAAGATGAATAGTCAAAAAGGAGTATTTTCTTGTGAAGCTAATCTTTGTTCTAAAAAGTATTCAAGACTATCATGATCCTTTTTTATCTTGAAGTGTCTTCCCATTAGGTAGGGTCACCATTTCTTAAGTGCATGTAGTATTGCCAGCATTTCCTTCTCATAAATATCTTTGTGTAAATACTTTCCTTTGATTGGACGAATTTTGAAAGAAATGGGTCTTTATTCTTGCATTTAAACAACACCAATTCCATTTCCTAAGGCATCACATTCCACAATAAAGGTTTTTGTGAAGTCTGACGTAGTTAAGACCGGTGCTTGGCACATTGCCTCTTTAAGATGTTCAAAGGCCTTTTATTTTTCTGGAGTCAAAGAAAATGCATCTTTCTTCAATAATGTTGTTATAGGTGCTACTATTTGTTAGCATTTGACATTTCACCTCAGGCTGAGAAAGGAAAATCTCAAAGCTACATCAAACCATTCAGCCTCGTAGCTAGCCCTAAGGGGCAGGAGAAGGCTCTCTCCGGTCTCTCTTGGAAAATTTTCAATTAAGGAGATGACCAACAAAGTAACACTGATATTAGGCTAGTAAACTGATAAAAGAATTTGATTTTGGGGTTTTTGGGTTTTTGGTGGCAAGTTGAGGAGAGGGCAAATTTGGCTGCGGGGATGGGACACAGTTTCTGCAGGGGAGTCTTTGGGGCGAGGTAGGAGGTCGTGCTGATGTCTTTGACTGAAGTGAATGGTCAGGAATGAAAGAGAGAAGGCTAAAGAGAGCAAACAATGAATTTGAATTCTCTTTAAACAGTAGAAAACATCAAAATTAAACAAACTTAAAAGCAGAGCATGACAAGCATGAATTCTTACTTTATCACTTCATTTGTTTAATATGCATAAGTATAGAAGGAAAATGAAACACATAACAAAGCTTACAATTACTGAAGAAACACACCATCAACACATGAGTCCACAAGAATCCCAAAGATGACTGCAAAACCCTGGTCTTCCTTGCCAAAAATTGCAGAGATACAAGAAATAATACAATGAGCTACTGCTCTCTCAAGAGTCCAACCTTCCAACCCCTGAAAATGATTGAGAAACTACATGATATAGGCAAGCCAACCTCTTCCCTTGCCTCTAGGGGTCGAACTCATTATCCTAGGAGCAGTTTGAACAACTTCTAAACTAAGCACTACAAAATAGGCAGTCAAAACAACTTGGCTCTATAAACTTGGAAATCAGTTCGTACATTCAATTTTTACCCTTTACATGAGAAATTCTTCTAGAAGAGTTAAACAAGAGTAAAAGTATCCAAAAAGTGTCACAATTACATCCATTAAGATCATCATTAACCTCAGAAAATCGAAAAAGGTCAAAACTGGAATTTCTGGGCTGAACTGGTCAAATCTGGCAACATTTCCTCAACGGGTCGCGCACTTTGGAGCTCTGTTTGGAGGCCTTCCCGGTATCAGAATTGGGTGCATGATAGCTTGTTGGAAAGGTCTGCAAGTCTACTTTCCAACCCAGCTGGAATTTTTGAATTTGGAGGTCATTTGCCCAGTCAAAACTCAATTCTCCCAAGACTGCTTCTGCAACTCAGAAAAGGGGCAGAAAGTCAAAATTTTCATGTATATTGACCTTTTGGAGGCCCAGAACTCCATAAAAACTCAAATCCATCCATAGGCATATGTAACTTTACATGACAAATCCAAAAATGCTGAGTTTTTGCAAAACGGAGCTACGATGACAAAGGGTCTCACCGGGGGTGAGACCCGTTGAGAAGCCAAAACCTGTAAATTTCCAAAAAATTCCAAAATTACCCAAAATTCTCAAAAAAAATTTGGGATTTGTGCTGTAGCTGAGCTATTTAGTGCTATGCTCAGTCAAAGAAGCTTTGGCCAAAATTTGGAGTGGATCGGGCCTTTTCCGTCGTTTTAGTGCGTTGGCCAACCTCCTTGGATCTAGAGATTGCAATTTTGACATTTCTCTAAAACCATGACACCTGTGCAAAAAGTGAAGGAGGTTTTTCTTTTTTGGCATGTTATGGAAAAAAACCTTTCTCAGTTTTCCAAAATTCATCTTTTATTGCTCTGAAACATCATTTGAGTGCGACTTGTGCCGATGTGTGAAACAAGGAATTTTGTCGAAATGGAGCGAAATGAAGGGGATAGGGGGCTTCTAAATTCTTGGGGAAATTTTTGGGAGCGGGGAGGGATATTAGGAAGCAGGGGAAAGTGTAATCTCAGAGATTGATTGAGGGGAAAGGGTCCAAAAGGGAAAAACACAGGCCCAACCTAGAAAGTTTCCAAGTTGTAGCTAGAAACTAGGGTTTGTGGAAAAATGAGGAATTTGGGGAATCTCAGTGATGGGAAGAATTTGGTAAGGTACTTTAAGGATAGGGGAAGGTGTATGAACATTAGGAAACAAGTTTTGCCATTGATTTGACCGTCCAAGAGAAATTGGCTTCAAAAACCCTAGGAGAGGGAAATGAACTTGCCAAGGCACAACTGAAGCATGAACAAGATGTAAAATGACTCATTAGACACTGACATGATAATGAAAACCCTATGAATGATGATAGACTCAGCTGAATAGTGACATAGATTGGCATTTGGGCAACTTTATAAGGAGTTAAAGCAAACCCTAGACCTAATGCCTAGTGACCAAATTTTGCTTGAAGACCCACTGAAATGACAAAATTTGACCTTAACACTCTGAAACCACTTTGTAAGAGCATATTTGATCACTGGAGGAAGGCTGGAAAGACTGACATTAACAGGGTACATTGAAGACCAATGGGTCCGATGGCATTATTTCAGGCAAAAGCTGGGCCAAAGCGTGCAGGTGTACATTACATAATTCAGAAAGATGGCTATAATGTTGGGTATCTCTTCAAAGAACCCAGATGTACTCAAGTATTTGGGGGGTCTGCACCACCATCTGCGTGAGCAAGTGATGTTGTTCAAGACCAAAACGGTGGACGAGGCTTGTGTATAGGCACATTACTTGGAGAACATAGGCTTGAAAAGAGTGCAATGAAGTGGATCGAAGCAAAAGGAGCAACAAGACACATCTAAGGAGGGGAAGAAGAAGCAAAAATGGGGAAAAGATAAAAGGATGACAACCACAACACACAAGTGCAAAGATCTTAGCAACCACTGCAACCACTGTAACATTGATGGCCATACAGAGGAGAAGTGTTGGAAATTGCATCTAGAGCTAAACCCAAAGAACAAGAAGAAAGATAATAAGAAGAAGAATCTCATGGCCACTGATTCGAGCAACCAAGTCGAAAGCAGCTCGGACGTGGATGAGAAGATCGTCTTTATATTAGCGTAGAAGGAGGTGAATTTGAGTAGCCTTCAGCAACAGGGAGAGAAAGAAATGACCAAACTCTTCCATGTAAAGATACAGGTCAAGAAGACGAAGATTGATGCTCTATTTGACTCAAGATTGCAGACAAATCTAGTCAAGGAGTTGGGGCTGCAAGTGCGTGATCATCCAAACATATATCCATTGGGATGGGTACATAATGAATGCAGAGTTGAAGGTAACAAAACAGTGTAAAATTATATTTTCTATCACTGTTGATTTTATTGATGAAGCAGATCTTGATGTGGTTCCCCTTGATGTATGTGGAGTCGTGTTTGGGAGTCCTTACATGTACATGTGTGATGCAATATTCATGAGGAGAGCTAACCAGTACTGGCTCATTCATCATCAACGCGCACAAGGCAATTCGAAAATTTCACTGGTAAGTGCCAACCAAGCCAACAAACTGATTGGTTCCAGCAAGAAGTATGTTTTATTGTTTTTAAGAGAAAATCAGTTTGTAGAGGAGTCAATAAGAGGCAAGGCATCCCTAGAGGGGTGTACTAAGAAACAAAAACAACAGTTGGAGGAGTTGTTACAGGCATACAAGGACGTGGTCCGAGAGCCTAAAGGGCTACCCCCTAAGAGAGAAGTGCAGCACGAGATCTAGCTATTGCCAAACTCCCCATTACCAAATATTGGGCTGTACAGACAGTTTATTATAGAAGCAAGTGAGGTGAAGAAACAGTTGCAGCAACTGCTAGAACAGGGTGTTATTCGATCGAGTACATCACCATGTGGGTCACCCATCATCATTGTGCCAAAGAAGGATGGGACTTAGCGGATGTGTGTATACTATAGATTGCAGGGTGTTGAATAAAATCACGCTCAAGAACAAATACCCCCTGCCCAGGATAGACGATCTGCTAGATCAGTTGCAGAAAGCAAAGTATTTCACCAAGTTGGACTTGAAGTCTAGATATCAGTAGGTTCGAGTCAAAGAAGAAGATACATGGAAGACCGCCTTCAAAACCATGCAAGTTTTGTATGAGTTGTTAGTTATGCCATTTGCCTTATGTAGTGCACCAACTAGTATACTGGTATATAGTGCTACCTGGGAGGAGCATATTTCACATTTGACATAGGTGTTGGAAACATTGAAGAAGAACTAGCTGCTAACAAATCTCAAGAAGTGCGAGTTTGTTCAACAGTCCTTGGTGCATTTGGGATATGTGATTTGTGGAGGAGAATTGAAGATAGATCCTTCCAAGATGGAGGCCATCATGAAATGGCTGGTGCCTACTAATGTTATTGAGGTTGGGGTTTCATTGCAGCAGCATAGTACCTGAGGAAATTCATAGCTTCATTTTCAGCGGTAGCAACACCGCTCCACACCATAACAACAAGTGGCAAGAGTTTCCAGTGGGGAAAAAGGTAGCAAAAGGCTTTCGATGAGTTAAAGAAGAAGATCAATGAAGCACCAGTTTGGCATTACCAAACTTGCAACGTCCCTTTGAAGTGGAGATATATGTGAGTGGGTATGCTATGGGAGCTATCTTGATGCAAGGAGGAAGGCCCGTTTGCTACAATTCTGAAGTATTTCATGGGGTAGTTCTTAACTACCCTACCTACGATAAGGAGCTCTATGCCATGGTACAAACTGGGAAGAAGTGGAAGCACTATCTGATGGGAAAGGAGACAAAAATCCACATAAATCACTAGCCGTTACAGTACCTGCAGGCCCAGAATAAGCTACAACAGACCAGGAATTACAAGTGGATGGGGTTTTTAGAGCAGTTTCATTTGGTGATCAAGTATAAGAAGGGCAACACAAACAAGTTGGCCGATACGCTTTCAAGGCCACCCACATCAAAGATTACAACTTTGGGGACTCTTATGCACATGGAGCCATTCACCCATGATGCATACAGAGAGGCATATTCAAAAGATGAGGACTTCGAGGAGGTGTATTAGCAGTTACGGAGTCAGAATCATGTGCACGATGGCAACAACACTGTTGACTACCATCTTCAGGATGGGTTGTTTTATAGCTAGATAAGCTATGTGTTCCTAAATGTGAGCGTTTGCAGCTGATTAGAGAGGCTCACACCTCCATGGTTGTTGGGCACTTTGGTGTAGGGAAGAATGTGGCTAACTTGCAGAGGTATATGTATTGGCCCAAGATACAAGAACAAGTAGCTAGGTTCATAAGAGGATGCGTGCTTTGTTGTACCAACAAGCCTAGCAATAAGAAACAGGGTCTGTATCATCCCTTACCTGTACCTACTCGTCCTTGGAAAAACATTTCCATGGATTTTGTGGGAGGTTTACCGACAACCAAGAAGGGACATGACTATCTGTTCGTGGTAGTTGACATGTTCAACAAGATGTGTGTTTTGATGCCCTGTAAAAAGACCATCAATGGACAAGAAGCAACAAACTTGTTCTTTGGACAGGTCTGGGTACACTTTGGGATACCAAGGAGCATCATTTCAGACAGGGATACAAGATTTCTCAGTGCATTCTGGACTACATTGTGGGAGAAGGTGAACACAAAGTTGAAGAGATCTACAACATTCCATCCACAGATAGATGGGTAGACAAAAGTAGTTAATAAGGCATTGCTACAGCGTCTGAGGGGTTACAACCAGAAGCATCCGAAGAATTGGGATGAAAATATGGTATATATACAACATTCTTATAACAGAGCAGTCCACACTTCTATAGGAAAGTCCCCATTTGAAACTTGTTTTGGATATTTCCCACCTTCACCTTTGGATATTGCATATGGGGCAGCAATGAGTAGTGAAGGAAGACATTATAGGAGATGCTTTGAGGGTTGAAAAATTTATAGAGAAGATCAGGCAGATCCATCTACAAGTACAGGAAACACTGCAGAAGTCACAGGTGAAGTATAAGGCCTGGCATTATCAACACAAAATAGAGAAATCATTCAAGGTGGGAGACAGAGTATGGCTACAGTTGAACAAGGAGACGCTGCAAGGGCCTGGTAAGAAAATCAAGGCTCTATGGTATGGTCCATTTGAGATACTAGAAAAGGTGGGTGATAATGCTTATCGACTCAGTTTACCACCATATATGCACATTTACTTAGTTGTAAATATAGAGAATTTGAAACTCTATGAGCCTTCCATGCTAGATCAGGAAGAGGAACATGTTTTACCTTCTGTGGAGGATTTGGCACCAGATGCTTAGGCAGAGTTGACAGAAAATAGAGTTTTGCAAAAGAGGTCCAAAACTACAAGACAAGGGCAACAAGACCTTTGGCAGATTGGGTTGAAGGGACAACTTCCAGGCAAAGCTAAATGGTACAACAGAGAGAAGGTGTAAAAATTTCCTCACCTCATTCAGTAAAAGCTTTTGGGGACCAAAAGCCTCCCAAAATGGGGAGGCATGATCCGAATTGGATCATTATATTGTTTGTCATCCATCTCGATGCATTTCGAGTGGAAAAAGTGAAGGAATCAGCTCACATGACCATTTTTACCGGAGCGACCCAATTTGTCGAAACGGGGGTTTGAAACTTTCTTGGAGCGTTTTGAGGCATCAAACGACCTTTTTTGGGAGTAAAAATTTTCCGTTCAAGCGGAACACCTTTTTATGCTATTCTACACTCATATAGATTTCCAACGACGCAAGAATCACACCAATTGGAGTCCGTATGCAAAAGTTATGCCACTCAGAAGTTGGCCTTACTGTTTTCACACCTGTAGTTTGGGAGGATGTCGTGTCAGCCCCCGTTATTCATGGAAAAGGGGCTAGCCACGTGTTTGTGATGTAAAAGACTCTAGAAGAGTCTATTTTGTAGCTCTAGTTAAGAGTTGATGTAGTCAACTTAACCACTAGGAGGCTATCGGGCTATGTTATAACCGGGCCACTAAGAGGAAGAGGCATTCCATTCTTTCGAGAGCATTTTGTTCCATAGTTGAGCAAAGATAGCTAAGAGAGATAGGAGGTAGAGCACACAGAGAGGATCTGTGCACTGGAGCAGCCAACGGGTTGCAGACATTACTTCTTTGTATTTGCAGCCATATTTCCAGACAAAGAAAGAGAGCGAAGCGACCTCACCTTTTAGTTGGGTTTTTTTCCCGAAAGGGTTTCCTAGAGAGCATATCTTGTGTATTATGTGTGTGTGAGCTTATTTAGTCATTCTCTACTTTTTTGCTTGATTTACTTTTACATGCATGCACTAATTACAGTTAATTTTACAGATCTAGAAATTAAATAAAACTGTAATAGTGTAGAATCTCAATTTTTTAATATAATATTATCAGATCTGTGGTGATGCACTGTCCAGTGAAATATTCACGACAATTTACGGATCAATTGTGAAGACTAGATTTGCTAGCTATTGCCTCACATTCAGGCGCCTTTTGAAGGTAAGAGAGCCATTTGCTAGCATGGTATCAAGTCCACACTGGCAGGTATTAAAGGAAAGGGCTACAAATGCAACTGGCAATCAAGGTTTTGAACAGGTGGAGGAGACCGCTCTTGATGGTCTGTTTTAGGCACGTGTGAGGCAAGTATTGGAATTCACCAAGCCCATTTATAACATGATTCGTTTTGCAGATATAGATAAACCAATGACTGGGGAGGTATATGAGTAGATGGATACCATGTTGGGGCAAATAAAAGATATTATTCAGAAAGATGATCCCAACTTGTATACACTGATTCATAATTGTGTGTGTACATGCTGGAATAAACTTAATGTTCCACTACATGCCTTGGTGTATATCCTTATGCCAAAATATTACTCTCCATCTTGGTTGGGCCAACCGGAACCTAGGGGTGGGGTTAGGGTCAAACCCCATACAGATCCAGAGGTATCTATAGGATATATTCAAGTATTAGACAAGTTGGTACCTGACAGGGAGGAGTGTGCTAATCTGTCTTGAATTGGTTTGTTTGGTTCTTTGCATGCAATGGAAGATAGAGACAGATTTGATGCTCTCACATGGTGGGAAGCATATGGTGGCATGGGACTTTTGCCAAAATTGGCAAAATAAGTTCTCTCACAGGTTATAAATACTTCTTATGCAGAGAGGTTTTAGAGCACCTACAACTTCTCACATAATGTGAGAAGAAACAGACTCAATGAAAACTGGGCAGAAAGCTTGGTTTATGTGCACTACTTGTTGAGTCATTATTGTGATCGGGCTTATGAGGATCCAATAGATAAAATTTGTTACAATCACCCAGAGGACGATAATTTGGAGGATGGCACTATACATCTTGATAATTGGAAGCATAACTTATGAGAGATGAAGATGAAGCAACAATAACCATGCCACCCCCACCATCCAGTAGCAGTGCCAGTGCTCGAGTTCCAAGTCTTGTTCCTTTGCTACTGCCGCCTCCATGTACATCCTCACGTGGAGGGCATGTGCCTTCTGGTTTTGGTCGTGCGACTGTGCGGGAGGAGACTCCTAGAAGACCACCATGACTTGCTCAGAAATTAGACATTTCTCGTGGCAGCAGGAGGAAGCTGTAGATGATAGATTTACTTGTCTTTTTTAGTTTCTAGTAGTTTTAATAACTGTTGACTCTTTCATATTTATTATGATATTTTTTGTAAACAATATATGACAATTTAATTTTGAAGTTTGAAGTTGGCAATTATAAATCATTGGTAATGAATTACGAATATAATGCTTTGTGAAAGTGGAAAGTTGTTTCATTTCATTTCATGTTAGATATTCTTTGTTGTAATGGTTACACTTAACTTACAAGTACAACTTTGGTGATCAATTATGATAAATGTTATATATTGAATTTTGAAAGCTTGAAACTTTAAGATTGATGAATCATGAGACTCAATATGTTGTATGTTACTAACTTGTGGACATAGTTGATGAAGATTATAACTTCTAGATGATTGTTATTATATGGTTCAATCCTAAGTTGCAGGAAACGTGGGTCTAGGTTCCGTTTCCATACGGAAATGTAATGAAAATTGACTTTTTTCTTATGTTTTTATATTATTATTTTGTTTTCTATTTTTTTATTGGGCGACTAAAGTGGGTTCTAGTTGCTTCTAGATGCCTCTCTCAAGTTATAAAAGTGACCTTCACCTCATTCTCTCATCACACAATTGAGCAAATCGTTTCTCTTGGAGATTGGCAATTTTAGCAAAGGAGAAGAGAGGAAGAGAGCAGTGGTTTCAATTAGGGCGTGTTCAACAGTGAGCAAAGGTGATTTCAGCAGCAAGAGAAAGAGATTTCAGCAACAGATTTGGAGTGCAGAGTTTTCGGCTACAACATTCTTGGATTTTGGCTCAGCTACAACCATATTTCTCTTGTCTTTTCTGGCATTTTGGGGTAGCTTCAGCTACAGAAAATTAATTTGGGTAAGCAACATTCATTTTCTTAGTTTTTTTCCTACTATTTCCTCAATTTTTCGAGGGTTTATGCCGCCAAAAATATGAAAAATGTTTTTTATTTACAGATTTGTTTTATTTATTTATTTTTGCAGCAATGGCTTCCAACCAAAGTGCAGCTGCAAGTTCAAGCCCTAGGGCCAACCCAAGGGTTGAATATTATCCTCTTTGGAGGCATGTTCAGAAGCTTAAAAAATATAGAGGTGGTGGCTCATGGAAATGGTGATGTAATCTTTGTAATAATTCATGCAAGGGCTCCTACCTAAGAGTGAAGGCACATATTTTGCATGGAGGAGGACAGGGGGTTGTGGGTTGCACAAAAACAACAGACCCATTGGCAAGGAGGACATATCAAAGAGAGTAAGATGAGGCGGATGTTATTAAGAGAAGGCATGATGAGCTTACTCAAGCTACTCCTCAAGCTCCATCTAACATTGAGCCAAGGATTGTAGTTGAAGCAAGAAAGAGGAGAGCCGATGTCACTCAACGACATGAACAACCAACACCCAAAAATAGTAGAGGGGCATCCCCTTTAGTTCAGGATAGCAGAATTGCTAAATTGGTAAATGTGCAAGTGAGAGAAGAAACTGATTCTAGAGTGGCTAGGTGCATTTATGCATGTGGTATCCCATTCAACGTTGTTCACTCTTCTTACTGGCAAGATATGATAAGGGAAATTAACAAAGCTCCTCAAGGGTAAAGGGGCCCAACTATGAGAAAGTTAGAACTCAGCTTCTCAAAAATGAGAAGGAGCTTGTGGAGGATATTTTATCACCAATTCGTTCTTCCTGGAGTAGCTCTGGGGTTACCATAGTCTCAGATGGATGGACAGATACAAGGTGTAGACCATTGATAAATATCATTGCCACTTCCCCCAAAGGAGCAATGTTTATCAAGGCGGAAGACTTCTCAGGAGAGGTAAAAGATGCACAGTTCATTGCTGATGTTATTATAAAAGCTATTGAACAAATAGGGCCTAACAAGGTGGTGCAAGTTATCACGGATAATGCACTAGTTTGCAAAGCTACAGGTTTAATTATTGAGGGGAGGTATGACCACATCTTTTGGACACCATGCATTGTCCATAATCTGAATCTGATCTTAGAGGAGATCGACAACAAAGTTTCATAGATGAAATAAAACACAGGGGAAGCAAGGGAGATTGTCAAATTCATCACCAACCACCACCAATCTCAGGCCATTTTTCGAGAGTACTCCAAATTGGAGTTGTTAAAAGTTGTCGAGACAAGATATACCTTGAACTTCTTGATGTTGCGCCGCCTTGTTGAGGTTAAGCATACATTAGTTTCTATGGTGGTGAGTCAACTTTGGATTGAGTAGAGACAAGCAGATTTAGAGCAGGGGTATATGGTGTGTAGATTGTGCCTTGATGAGGATTGGTGGAGCAAGGTAGATTTCTTGCTAAAGTTCACAATCCCTGCATTTGAGCTGCTTTGGAGTGCTGACACTGACCAACCTTTCTTAGGAGAGGTATATGATGGCATGGATTCCATGTTTGAGAAAACTATGGAAACCATTTTGCAAGAGTCTCCACAACTTTTGTTTGTTGATGATCATTTTGCTGGTTTAGTCAAGAAAATCATTGTTGATAGGTGGAACAATTTCAACACTCCATTGCATGCTTTAGCACATGCTTTGAACCCCAAATTTTATGATGAGGAGCTTATTGCTCAAAGCAATGGGAAGAGGAAGGCACCCCATAAGGATAGAGAGGTGGCTAATGGGGTGAAAAAGGCCCTTATGAGAATGTTTCCTTCTCATCTACACAGGGAGGTAAAGGAAGAATTTGCCAGTTTTACTGTAGGAAAAGATGATTATGCAGGTATATTAACTTTGGAGGAGAGAAGCACCATGAATCCAGTTAGGTGGTGGATTTGTCATGGAGCAAATGGTGTACATTTGCAAAACCTTTCCATTCGTATTCTTTCACAAGTGGCAAGCTCTTCATTAGCAGAAAGTAATTGGAGCACTTAAGGTTTTATTCATTCTGTGAAGCGCAATAGGTTGGGTTCACAAAAGGCAAAGGATCTTGTTTATGTGCACTCCAACCTTCGCCTTGCATCTCGTAGGGGTCCAAAATACAACAATGGTCCTTCTAAAGAATGGGATGTGGATGCAAAATGTCCTGATTTGGATCTTTCTCTCGCTGCCTTGAATATAGAGGTCCAGCCTGGAAGTGGAATTGGCCCATCATCTTCTTCAACACCACCATCCACTGTTGAGCATGGTTCTGCTTCTATTTTTGATGAGGATTATGATGATGAGGATTAGTCTTTTGTCTCTATAGTTCTTGCTGCCTTATAGTCTTTATTGTAATTGCAGCCTCATATATATAATAAAGGCTGATTTTGAGATTTGGATATGTAATAAAGGTTGCTTTTGGATATTCCGATATTTTTATTTTCATTATGTGATCATTCATGAGTAAGTGTGATGTAAAATTAATCATAATGTTTAAATGTAATAAATTATAATGTACCATGTATGCTTTATGATTGCACATAACATTTCTTAAATGTCCTAAATTCTAATTAATATATATATTCACGTTTTCCCGTTTCCAAAATTTGGGGAGGTTGCGTTTCATACTTGTGCCTGTTTCGGAAACTTGTACCTGTTTCCCCATTTCGTGCAACTTAAGTTCAATCTATGTTTTTTATATCTAATTCATCATTCTACATGCTTTTGTTGACATATATGCATCAAAATATAAAAATATATATAATATATATAAAATGCTTCCCGAAATTGCTCCCAAACCGGGAGCTTCTGAAAATGGCTCCTGCACCTGCTTCTGCTCCCGCTCCCCTTTTTTTCTCCTGCTCCCAAGTAACCTTGATAATGACAATCTTCACCGAAATGTGCTCAATGAAACAAATTGATGGCACCAAAAAATGTTATCAAGATTACCAATATCACAATGGATCATTGCTCATGAAAATGACAATAGATGTAAAGTCCAATGTTTCTTAACGATATTAGACAATGATAATTTTTCAACACAATTAGCAACTTGTTGATATTAGTTAGATTATCCAAGATTATGATGGTGATCAATTTCTCATGAAATGACAATGCCAATGTGCTAATTAGAGACAAAGGAGGAAACTTCAGTTCTTTAGATAACAAGTTACCTTTATCTCAATCTAATGATTAGATAAGTGCTTTTAAGAGTGAATTGATTGGCAAGACTATAAATTGAGATATGATGCTCACTTACAAACACGATGTTAGTATTTTGAAAAGCAATATAACCACTTATCCAATCACCAATTTCCTCTAGCAATGATAACACTTGACAAGTGAAATTGTTTTTTAGAAACCAATGTCACATTGGATGCTTGCTATCAATGAGAGAAAGAGAGCATATTCACCAAACTCACAATTAGAACTACTCAACAATGATACTTTTTAGCTTATGATACTTTGAGAGAACAAGAGCAGCAAAATTATCTTAGCCAATTATCCTTAGAGCACCTATATCTTAAGCGAGATTGCTAACAGTGATTTTAGCAAGAAGATGCAACAAGGACCAAATATCATTGACAAGAAAGTAGTAAGATGAAAGGTTAATAAATGCAATTATCAATCAGCTCACCTTCCAGTTGTTCAATGCACAGTAGTCACTTATAAAGGATGCATCAGACCATGCTGTAATGTACATCAGCCCACAACAGCTATGGAAACATTCTAGTGTAACTACTGATAAGTGAGAATTTAGTCACTGAATATGTTAGGAATAAACCCAGAGCTTAATGACCTAGTTTGCTGCTTGGATGCAAGGCATAAATTCAATATAATGCCACTGTAAAAGAGATCAGACTACTGCAAACAATTATATCAGCCCTCTACCATATTAAGATCAGATTTCATGAAGCAATTATATCAACCCTTTAGTAATCAGAAGTTCATGAGATGATAGCTACAAAACCTTAGATGAATCCCGAAATTATTATGTGCTGGTCAGAATGCCTTAGAGCTTAGTATTATGAGTCAACTTCCGATGATCAAAGCCACTGTAGTAAATTTATTTCAGAACTGATGTACAGTCAACAAATAGGCTACTGTGGAGATAGGAATTGGACCTTGAAAGCCTCAGAAGCTAGTACACTAAGATAAACTTTGAAAGCTTAAAGCTTAGGCCTCAAACAAATGTGAAACCCCTGCAAAATAAATAGGGTTAGTCTATTAATCCTCCATTGGGTTTCCAAACCCAAAACTAACACCGAACCCTCTGCCAAAACTTGCGATCAGGCCTGCAAGACAAATAGAGTAGTCTGAAATCGGATGAAATGGACCTTTTTGAGCCCTTTAAGGCTGTGGGTAGGCAAGGATGGCTTAAGAACATATGTGGCTGCCGCAACTCAGGCCTTGAGCCCGATAATCAGGCCTTCAAATGCCCATGCTAGGTTTTGAGGGGACACAACAGGCCTGCGGCTAAGGCCAACAAGCCAAGTTAGGCTTGCGGCTGCCCAAGAGGGACATTTTGCTGATGGAAAAGTGCTACAAAACGCTGAAATTGTTCCTTTTAGAAGTCTGTAATAGGCTTGAATTCTCTGCGGCCCTTGGGAAAAGTATTTGCAGTCCTTTTTGAAAAGGTAAAAATGGCCCAAGATCGATGGGCCAAGAAAAATATTAGAATTTGAAACCCTTATCTCTCCACTTTGGATCTGCAAAATCCAGATTAGAATGCCCCTACTATTTTAAAGAGAAGAAAAAAGGAAAATCATTCACAAGGGTTAGTAAAATAATATACAAATTAAAAAAAAAAATTCCCCAAGAAATTATATACAATCAGAAATTACGATACAAAGGGTTAGTGAAATTATTTACAAATGTACACTATTTACAAATAAAATTATTAGCTGTCATTAGCAAATTAAAGTTTTGTAGCCCAGGATCAAATACAAATTTTTGAGGAAATTTAAAAAATAAATTTCATTGGTGAATAATTTCGAAAAATATAGCCAGCCAAAACTCTATTGCAAAGTAATTCACCACAATGAAATCTTGAAGCTCAAACAAGGTTTGCCTTTCCCCACAATCTGCGAACTTGGAGCCCAAGGGCTAGCGTACCTGTAAATCTCTGTTCAATCTTAAAATAGATTGTTAGATCATATAGTGAGTCTGTAATATCCCCAATTTTGTGAGCATGGGAATTTTTCCCAATTTTGGTAATATTAGTTAAAGGGGCAACTAGTATTTTGGAGAAAGATGGCAAGTATTATTTTATTGCAGCTTGATAGAAAATTATTATTTTATTAAAATGATGGAAAAAGTAACTAAGTGGAAAATGGCCCCCACCAATAAAAGAATATTAAAACGAGTCTAGAAGCATGTAGAGAAAATATAAAAGGAGGAGGAACTCATTTTGTGCATCATCTTTTGATTATTACACTTAACACTCCATCTTCTCTTGAAGCTCTTTAGTGCTAGGGTAGAGTGCTGTTTAGCACATGAATTCCAAGCGGGATTCCACCCCATCTTCGGAGGACTTCGTGTGCCTCCCTAGTTGGGAATTTGGAGAGTCCATTGTTGGGCTTTCATAGAGCTTCAACGTTCAAACTCTGCGTATTTTCTAGGCGTAGAGGCAATTCAAGTTATTCATTGTGGTCCAACATACAATTAGTTGGAGTTTGGGTTATTTGCAGGAGGATTTTCCTAGTTGGAGTCGGAAATTTTGTGGTGATTTTGTAGGGATAGAGAGCAACAAATTTGTGGGACGAAATTCTCTTCATTTGGAAGTTCGTAGGGGTTTCTGGTTTAGCTTGCGCAAGGAGAGAAGGGAGAAGAATTGTGGAGAGATAAGAGTTAGAGATTGGAACCTCAAGGGAGAATTTAACTAGTCGTAGATTTGGGCATAATTATGCAATATCAAACTGTGGGGTTTTTTCTGGTCAACCTTCTAGCATTGGAGAAGAAGGCCACGACAACACGAGATGCCATTCTACAATAGAATGAGGAGCTGAAGGGCATGAGAGCGGTTTGTGCCGAGCCTATGACCAAATTGACCCGTGTTGGGGAACAGTTGGATTCCCTAATGGTACAACTAGAGTGCACATTGGAGCGTTAGAGCAACCCTTTGCAGACATACATAGATGGGGCCTGTAGCATTAGTAGGTTGCCTCTACACATTGATGAGAGAGAGGTCATGTCACCTAGTCAGGTTATAGGTGTTGCCCATACTAGTGAGATGAGGTGATATGAGATGCGCGGGGTGCAACATTTGCTAGATGGAGGGTTTGTTCCATGCACGAGTGTACGTGCATTTGATCCCTCTCTTGGGGTTGGATGGCGAGAGATATTGAGTTGGTATCCGATGGAGTTGGCTAGGTGTGTGGATATATTCATGGCCAAGAGCATAGTTCAACAGGAGTTGTGGGTTACTAGAGGTGTAAGAGTGCCAGATTGTTATTGGGATCCAGGTGGGATTCCTCGTCACAACATGGGATTGGTTAGTGATGGTATTAGCAGTGTAATGGATCTAGTGACCAAGTGCCCACACACTTTCAACTCTCCATCAACACTAGTGTTGGGTTGGATTGACAGGGGGAAAGGCAGACTCCGTGGGTTGTCCAAGGGTGTTGGGCGTACATGGGATTGTAGGATGATCAACATACTCTGGCAGGGGCTGGTCGGGGGAGGTGCCATCAGCAGGGCATTAGTTAGGGCATTGTATGGAGACAATGTGTTGATTTGGGATAGCATCATATGTGCTCTAGCCACGAAAATTGGTGGAGAGGCTAAAGCACATGAGATCTCCACTACCTAGAAAGGGTTTGGGCAGATTCTAAATATTCTGGGAGATATTAAAATAATTAATATTTTAATGGAGTCCGTAAGTCTAAACTTAGGGAAAATAAAATATTAATGTGAATTAATATAAAAATGTGTTAGAATGGTCCAAAAGTCATGGATCAAGCTAGATCTAATCTTAGCCGTTGATTAGGGACTTAATCTCAGTCGTTGATTGTCCATGAGAAAAGTATAAGAGGAGGCTTGAGGGTCACTTGGAGAACACACCGAGTTGATCAAGATTTCAACTTTCTGGGGTAGGGTTTGTTGAGGAAGTCGAGAGAGTGATCAGAGTTGCAGTTGAGGGGCAGTGAATACAAAAGCAGAGAGGCAGGGATAGAGTCGGGAGGATTAGTGCAACAACCGGGAAAGATGACATAGAGGGCAGAAACCAGAACTGCTGGGAACAACCAGAACTGCTGGAACAGTTGAGAAAGCTGACGCGGAGGGCAGAAGCTAGAATCGTCGGGAATAGCCGGAACCGCCGGGAGCTACCGGAATAGCCGGGAAAGCTGACGTAGAGGACAGAAGCCGGAACTGTCAGGAACAGCTGGAACTGCCGAGAAAGCTGACGCAAAGGGTAGAAGAGGCTGATGCAGTCCCTAGAGGTTGATGCTGGGATTTTTTCGTGGGGCAGATTGGAGTTGAGGAGCTGTCGGAGTGTTTATCCGGGGTTTCAGCCGGAGCATCTGTCTCTGAAGGAGAGGTACTACTACCGAGATTATTCTCTGTTGGGTGAGTCGGTTTTGGCACCCAGATTGTATTAAAAAATTGCATAATAATAAAACCCTCAGATAGCTGCACTGGTTTTCCCACATTGGGTTTTTTCGGGGACATTACTCTAAAAACAATGGTGTCACTTGTGTGCTTGTTTCCATTTCCTTCAGTTGATGATCTGTAATGTGTTGAGCATGTAATTGTATTTATTTCCAGTATTTACATGGTAAATAATTTGTCAATTAATCAAAACAAGTGGGAAGGAATAAATCAGAAAGTACATGGAGGGTTTCTAACTGTTAGACTTAGAAACTTCTCTCTTATTGGCATATTGGACACAGGAGCTACTGAGGCTAGGCACAATAGTATCATTTCTGTTAGCATGTAGTGGATTCACTAGTAGAGTAGTGGATGCATGGACGCATGTGGAATGGCCGAGGATGCAGGGTGGTGTAGTAGTTGGCGCAAGTGTTCAGTGGTGCACAGAGTTGTGCCAAAAAGTTAACTGTTCTGTAGAGGAGCACAACGGTGCATGGAGTGTCGTGTTGTGCGGGCTTGCACTGTGGAGTAGGAGTGATTCACACCACCTCAAGGTTTCGCATGGAGTGACAACTACTTCGTAACAAGAGGGATAGCAGATGATTCAGGATGATATGGCAGTTGGTAGTGTTGTTTAGCAGTGCACAGAGGTGTGCAATTGGGTGCAGTTGTGTGCTAAGGGGCACAGAGATACATGTTCTTATGCAGGGGAGCATAGGATGCTTAGCCATATGTAGTGATGTGTGATGCTTCCCATTGGGAATTTTGAGCGTTACCACTAAGGAGACCACCTGATAGAGACGACAAAGATGCCATTGGGTATAGTTCACCTAGGATCGATGAGGACATAAATGAGCATCATTTGATGATATCCATGGGTACTCGCACGCCTCTCTCACTTCGGCATTATTTGCAGGCACAAAGGAGTTTGATGTTGTCCCTTGATACCTTCATCACGAGCATTAGGACATGAGAGGCTCGCTCGAGACTTCTCGGTGGTGGCATTTGGTCAGGGCACGAATTGACCGGTGCAAGCTTAGGGAGGTGACCGTGAGTGAGCTGCAGGGTGCACTATTGGCAGGACAACCGGAGGTGTTATGTGAGCACGAGGTATAGGGGATGGTAGTCCTCATTGGCAGGAGGATGCTTAAGCTCCAGGCAGTATCCAGGTACATCATCAGGAGCTGGGATAACAGATTTTGCTGTGCGGTCTGGCATGAGCAGAGCAATTTGTGATACACTGGACAAATTCTTGATGCTTGGTGCTTATCTATTGGATACATACAGGGGTCAAAGACGAGGCACAAAGGAGTCCCAATAGCTAGCTGCATGTCACTGTAACAGGCAGTGAGGATTGGGAGTTGTGGACCTCTAGTATGGCTATGGGGTCTAGGGATCTAGTTGATTGGTGGGACACTCCATTTCTTAGTAAGTACAGTGAGGATAGCAAGTGATCTAGTTCATTCTTAGGTTGACACATCGGGGATTATCGAGGTCTTCATCATATGGCGAGGTAGGTTGTTTCTCAGGATTGGGGCTAGCCATGGAGTGATAGGTCTGGCATTGCTAAGTTGCTTGGGCATATCCTCGATCATCACATATGTTATGGCCGAGAGTTATAGCAGAGGAGGTTTTGGTATGATCATATTAGGTGGTTAGTCATGACCAGAGTGTTGCAGAGTCGACAGGATAATTTCCTTTTGAGACTAGCATGGGAGCTAGGCATCACAATACTTGACAACTCAACGACCTTTAGGGATGAGTTGGCTCCTACAGGGGAAGGTCACTCAGATCTTCCATTGGGCTTTAGTGACTCGCTAATGGCGTGGCAGACTTCATCAACATGGCAAGTTGGTCAACAGGAGAATATGAGGAGTTGTTGAAAGAAAGAACCAAACCATTGAAGAATCTGTTAAGGCGATGATGCATGATCAATTCTTATTATGTTTTTATGGTGTGAAGCATCTATGGCAACTGCCTACATTCAAAATAGTGTTGAGAAACCAAGTTTAATGTAGACTAGGCTTGATTTCTCTTTCTTGATAATTACTTGTGAATGTTAGGTTTCTTCTTGTTACTTATTATGTCTTCTTCATCAAGCAATTATACAAATATTCAGTCTTCCAGGAAAATATAGAGATCAAAAAGAAATAAGAGACACCAAAAATTAGGCTGCTAGGCAGGGCAAAACCCCATAAGGGGGAAAACCCAACAATCCTTCTCTTATAGAATCAGATCAATATGAGATTTCCAAGACCAAGACCCAAAACTTCCACCAAAATGTCAAGTCCAACACTACTCCAAGTCACCTCCAAATCTGGTCAACTCTAGTCAAAGTCAATGATGGTCAAACTGTACTAAATCTAGTCAATTTTCTAAAATTTCAAACCTGTAGCTAGGGGGGTGAAATTTGGCCTATGGCATCCTCATAAATTCGGCCTTTGTCATAGAAATTACAGTCACACGTGTGAGCTGCTTCAAGGTCAAAGATTCGATCACCTAGAATATTTATCTTGTATTTTGACTTCGTCTTTCTCTCTCCTTTGACTTAGTTTTCTCCTCTTCTTTTCTTGCGTTAGATGTTATATTGTTGTGTCAATAGATGATCTCCCAAATAAATCGAACTGCCTCTTATATATAGCTGTCTAGGAGGGTCAAATGGGTGCCACGCTAGAGGGCCAGATTGACTTGTTCCAAGGAGGGCCGACTTGACATTTTGTGGACTAATGACTCAACATAAAAATCAATTTTCTTTTTCTTACAAATGTCCAAATGAGACATGACTCAAATACATTTTTCTCTGACTCATAATAAATTCTTTTTGACTCTATAAGCATGAAGAACATGCTTTGACCAAAACAAAATATAATAATGAATATAACAAATAGATAGATTTACATTACATTATGATGACCGACACTTGTTACAACTTCAAAAAAATAGAAGTCATCATTGAATTTTGGAAGACAAGACTCCTGAAGAAGCATTTACCGGACATAAACCTCAGGTTGGTCATTTGAGAATATTTGGTTGTCCAGTTTATGTTCATGTACCCAAAGATAAGTGGAAGGAGCTAGATCCTTCAAGAAAGAAAGGAATATTCATTGGATACAATGAGTCACCAAAGGCTTATAGAATCTATGTTCCAAGACAAAGATAGGTTGAAGTTAGCAGGGATGTGATCTTTGATGAGAATGTTGCCTATTGGAAATTTAAAGAAGTTCTAATAGATTCTGACGAGGACGAAGAACATGAAGTTCCCAAGGAAGAAAATTCTGGTCCATCCAATCCTTTAGAGCATCTCGCAGATCATAAAGAAGAGCCAGGAGGGCTTAGCGAACCAATGGATCCGATTGTCGCCCCTGAGATTAGGAAGAGGCCAACATGGCTTAGATCCACTTTGCAAGAAGCAGAAGGACGTGCAACACCACTTGGCTCCTTGAGGGAATGCAAGAGACCAAAGAGGTATTCTGGTTGTGCAACTCTAATGACTAATCTTATTGATTCTGAACCTTCCACCTATGAAGAAGCAACTAGCTAGCAAGTTTGGATTGATGCGATGTTGGAAAATACCAATCAATTATGAAGAATGATGCATGGGAGATTGTGCCAAGGCTTGAAGGGAAGTTTGTGGTCACTTCCAAATGGGTATATAAGATTAAACATGCAGTGGATGGCAGTATTGACAAATACAAGGCAATATTTGTGGCTAGAGGGTTCTCCCAGAAAGAGGGAGAAGACTATGATGAGACTTTTGCTCTAGTTTCCAGGTACACTACCATTAGATCTATTATTTCTATTGCTTCCTCTATGGAAAGGAATTTACATCAAATGGATGTAAAGACTGCTTTCCTAAATGGTGTGATTGAGGAAGAAGTGTACATAGAACAACGTCAAGGTTTTGAGGTTCACGGAAGAGAGTCTCGCGTTTGTAGATTGAAGAAAGCCTTGTATAGACTTAAGCAAGCACCTAGAACCTGATACTCTTGAATTGAGAACTATTTGACAAGACTTGTTTTCTCCAAAAATGGTGTTGTTCCAAACTTGTATTTCAAAGTCAAGAAGAATGAACCTGTGATTCTATTATTGTATGTTGATGACTTACTTCTGACAGGTGTGGAGCATCTCATTATTCGAAGTAAGAGGGAGTTTTCTTTTAAATTCGATATGAAGAATCTTGGGTTGATGAACTATTATTTGGGGCTAGAAGTATGGCAGAAGCTTGGTGAAATCTTCCTTGGTCAAGGAAAGTTTGTTATCAAGATCCTGCAGAAGTTTGGGATGATGGATGGTAAATCTATGGCAACTCCCATGGTGACAAATCTGAGAGAGTTGAGATACTTTGAGTCAGATTTGGTAGATCTATCCATGTAGTGGAAGCTGATTGGCTCACTGATGTATTTGGTTAATACTAGGCTAGATATTTGCTTTGCAGTGAACACTTTGAGCCAGTTCCAGGTGGAACCAAGATATAATCATTGGATTTCAACAAAGCATATATTGAGATATATGCATGGTATAGCTGACTATGGTTTGAGATATGTCTCAAATAGTGACATACGAATACAAGGATATACAGATTCAAATTGGGTAGGGAGTGCTGAAGATAGAAAGAGTACATCCAGAGGTTGCTTAAGTTTGGCTTTACTATGATTTCATGGATGAGTAGGAACCAAACACCTGTTGCACTTAGTACTGTTGAGGTAGAATACACTGCAACCAACTTACCGAGTTGTGCAGTGGTATGGCTTCGAAAGTTACTCTGGGAGTGCTGAAGACAGAAAGAGTACATCTAGAGGTTGCTTCATTTTGGCTCTACTATGATTTCATGGATGAGTAGGAACCAAACATCTATTGCACTCAGTACTGTTGAGGTAGAATACGCTGCGGTCAGCTTACCGAGTTGTGCAGTAGTATGGCTTCGAAAGTTACTTGCAAGACTATTTGATCATGTGCTAGAACCGACCTTGATATATCGTGATAATCAAACATGTGTGAACTTGATAGAGAATCTAGTTTTCCATGACAGATCGAAGCACATCGAGATCAAGTACCACTTCATTCATGACATGGTGCAGAAGGAAGCAGTGAAGATCCAGTATGTCTACACTGATGAGTAGATTGCAAATATTCTTACAAAGCCTCTGTCCAGAGCGAAGTTTGTATCATTCAGGGACAAACTTGGACTTGTTGAGAATGCCTTTCTCATTGAGAGGGAGTGCTGATTAGATAACATAGTGGACTGACATTCTCCCTATGTCATATATGACCAAAATTAGGGAAAATGGTCCAACAGAGGATAGTCATTCTTCCTGTGTCAAATATATTGACAATAATTAGGAATAATGGTCTTAGAGGCCCATAATTACTCAAATAGAGTGTGGCCTTTTAGCATCGAGATTATTGAGCATCAAGCCCAAAACTACTCAGATAGAGTGTGGCCTTTGGAGGTTCACCATGTGTCAAATATTGACCAGAATGATGGTGAACCAAGACTAGTCTATATATCATGTGCGAGATAGACCAGAATTATGGTGACTAGTAGATGCTAATGATGTGCCATGTGTTAGGAGTACTGACCAGGAATATGGTGAGATATACCATAGGTTAGAGGTATCAACCAAAATTATGGTAGTCTGTTGATGTTATTGATCTACCATGTGTCAAAGTATTTGGATACAATTATGGTAGTTGAATGATGCTGATACTATTAATGATTTGTTAGAACCTTTTCCCAAAGAAATTTGTCAACATGAAGAACATCTGTCTAGTCATTATGAATACCTCCCTAGTTAAGAGGGAGTGTTAAATTTTGTAGGTATGGTTGGTCTTCATAATTTATATTTTCGCCCTTGTAATATATAATGTAATTGTAAGACATGTTCTTCATGTCATTTTTCATTGATTAGCCCTTGAAAGAATTATTATAAGACATGTTCTTCATGTCAGGTTTAAAAGAGAAAATTTCGAAATTTAAATTTTGAATTTTTGGCTCCAAACTAGTCAAGTCGGCCCTCCCTCAAGTCAAGTCGGCTCCACTAAAGAGACACACCCATTCGTGAAGGAAAAAAACTATATAAAGAACATTCAACCTCCTCCACAAGGCACCATTCGACTTCACACAAGAAAGTTTCTAGGCGTCCAAGCGAAGGAGAAGAAGGATGGGGAAGGACAAGAAGGACGAATTCATCTCTAGCATCTATCTCTCTCTCTCTTGAACTTGTACATGTGAATTTCTGGGTAGTTTCTTGGTAGCATACTCTAGGGATCATATTCTGGGTAAGCCAAAATTTTGGGGAGGCTGAGTTTTTGGGGATATTCTAGGAGGCCGAAATTTGGCTTGGGTAGATCAAAGAGGGCCAAAGTTTGAAGGGAAAAAGTTTGACTTGACTTGACTAGAGGGCTGCTTGACCAGGTTTGACCATGGCTCGTTGATTAGTTTGATCTCATAATTGACTAGCAACATTAGATGTATCTTTTGTTGAACTAAAGAATTTCTTTAAGGAAAAGGTTGCTGGGTTTTCCTCCCAACTAAGTTTTCCCAGGATAAATCTTGTGTTCTCTTTGTGCACCGTGATATTTACTGCCCTTATGATTTTATGGTAGAATTTCTGAAATGTAAGTGCTTAATGATAAACTGGAATTGTTAAAAGAAGATATACGTCATTAGAAGTAATTATCAATATTTCAGAAATAGATACAAGCACAAATTTCTGAAATATTGATAATTACTTCTAACTTATTGTTGCCTCTTTTGTCTTAGTGAGATCATATGGGCAACTTCACCCATGCCTTCTTACAATGATGACATTATGGGGACAATTTTTTAGCTAATAGAAGAAATTTTTCAGGTGCTGCATGATACCTTAGGTCCTACCTGTGGAAAGAGGCTCAAGATCTTAGAGATCATGGTTGGAGTTATGGGTGACCATGATGCCATTTGCGAGATGCTTCATTCTAGATTGTTGGCCATTTGGAGGAAGGAACAAGTTGTCTCATTTGTTGCTTATGAACTAGCCGAAAGGTTGGTTTAACAGAACTTAAAACTGTTCAGAATGTTGTTGACCAAGGAGAAGTTGATGAGGATGCGAGTTGGCAGAGAAGACAAGGACGCAAAGCTCCAAGCAAGCAACAAGTGAATTGAGGAGGAGAAATCTTTCCTTCAGTTACAAGGGGTCTTGGGAGCCTAATCACTCATGCTCGGGTAAAATGGAAGAGATGATAGGGGTAGAGCAGGAGGAGATTCCCTCCAACCATTATGATGAGGATTCTTTTACTATAGTTGAGTCCATTGATTTTCACAAGGATACCTCTGAAGAGCATGAGAAATCATGTGAAGATGTTGATGTCAACTCACCTATGCTTCCATGCTAGATTGTTGAAAATGATGAGTGACAGACTGATCCCATGTGTGAAAGAGAAGACACTAAGGAAGACTTGAGGGATGAGCCATTGATGATGATATAGCATGACGAGCATGCGGAGGTGCATGAACATGAGGAGGAGATGGATGTACATTGTGTGCATGATGAGTCATCTTTGGAGAGTTAGTTGAAGGCTCAAGTTGGAGTCATGGTTGAGGGAGTTGAGCATTCGTCTTTGGAGCCAACCATTGATGAGGTGCAAATAGATTTAGATGTTGATTTGGGGTAGCATTAGATGTGCTCTAGCCATGAAAATTGGTGGAGAGGCTAAAGCACATGAGATCTCCAAGACCCATAAATGGTTTGGGGAAATTCTACTTGGTTAAGGGGACATTAAAATAATTAATATTTTTAATGGAGTTCTGTCTAAACTTAGGAAAATAAAAATATTAATGGGTATTAATATAAAATTGGGTTAGATGGTTCTAAATGACATGGATCAAGCCTAATCTAATCTTAGTCGTTGATTAGAGATGTAATCTCAGCCGTTGAAGACTCAACATAAAAGAGTATAAGAGGAGGCTTGAGGGTCAGTTGGAGATACACCAGAGTGATCAGTCATTCAATTTTCTAGAGCGGGGTTTGCTAAGAGAAATCGAATCAGTGATCAAAGTTGTAGCGAGGGGCAGTGAGTACGAGGCAGAGAGGCAAAGATAGTGCCGAGAGACCAATGCTGAAGTAGAGAGGCAGACGTAGAGCCAGAGGGAGCCATGCAGAGGCCATCCGTGACTGCGTAGAGGCCAGAAGGGCCTGCGTCATCCACACAAAGGCTGCAGGAGTGACGTAGAAAGCCAAAGAGGCTGCGCAGAGCCTCAAAGGGCTGACGCAGAGGGTTTCAGGCTAACACAGAGGCCAGGAGGGTTGACACAGAGCTTCAGATTATGCTAGAGAGGGTTTCGTGGGGCAGACTTTCAGAATATTTGTTTCCGAAGAGAGGTATTACTACCTTTTTTTTATGTATCTCTGTCGGTTGAGCCAATTTGGCACCTTGTGTACTCAAGAAAAGCTGCTTAATAATAAAAACCCTCAGAACTGTTGCACCGGTTTTCCCAAGTTGGGTTTTTCCGAGGACGATTGTCCAAAAATAACGGTGTCACTTGTTTGTTTGTCTATTTCTTTCAGCTGTTGATCTGTAGATGGTTGAGATTGTATTGTGTTTATTTCAGTGTTTATATGGTTAAATAACTTGTTAGTGATTAAACAAGTAGGCAGAATAAACCAGAGAATACCAATAAAATTTTTAATGCGTAATACTTAGAAATTTCAACAGTAGAGGCACCAACAAGGGTCCAAAAATTTTAGGTGGGTAGCCACCAAGAGAAGATTGAGGATTTCAGGACCAATCTTATGGTGTTGAAGCAGAAGATCCAGATAGTTTGAGGCACCATCTTGTAGCAGAACAGTAAAATTGAGGAGGTTAGAGTGGTATGTGCAGAGCCAACGACCAAGATGTCTAGCATTGAGGCGTAGCTAAAGTCCCTAGTGAGGCATCAAGAGGAGTATACTTGGGAGTTTCAGAGCAACCCTCTTCAGGAGTACATAGATAGGGCTTGCAACATTACCAGAGCACCTTTGTACATTGGAGAGAGAGGAGCAGAGTTTCATAGAAGGATCTTATGGGTTGACCAGGCAGAGCATCATGAGCGGAGCATGGTGCAACATCAACATGGTGTAATTGTTTCTTATGTAGATATTTATGCACGAGATCCATGCCAGGAGATGGAATCGCGGGAGATTATGAGTTGGTAATCCTGTTGAGGGGATAATTTATGGAGCAACATCCATAGCCAGGGGCAAAGTATAGTTGGAGCCATGGGATATGGGTAGTGATGGGTGGACATGGTGGCATTGGGATCCAGGTGGATCTATTGGTGACAAGATGAGTTAGCGGTTTATTTGGGATCTAGGTATTGTTGTGCAAACACTTTTAGAGTTGACAAATGTGGATTGCTTGAGGGAAAACAATCTTGGGACGAGAGGATTTATAATGTCCCCAGTTTCAATTTATGTTATAATGTAGTTAGGATGGATTTCCAAGGTGTGTGATGTTGAAAAGTGTAACTAGGCTCCGTTTTCATAATGACATATAATTATGATTTAATGTAATGTGATGTAAAGAAGAAAAATAAATTTATTGTATTGCTTGCTTCATGGGTTTCATGAACAAGAGATTTTATGTTTGAGTCAAGACACCCCATTGAGAGTCTTTAGGAATTATTTGTCATCTAGTCATAAAATGATAGAGTCATTGTCATCTAATGAAGTCATGTTACACTTTGTAAAAGGTCAATCTTGTCTATGTAAAGTATCCTCCAAGACCTTGTCACTTATCCTCTTCAAGTTGGCCTGCAAAAATGGAAGAACATGCTAGAAGAAGTCGGCCTCACTACTTGTCATCATGTCGGTCTAAGGGTCATGAGTTGATGTGTATAAGTAGCCTCACTCGACCTCACTTGAAGGCAAGTAACTCGACATACATTCGGTGAAGAGAAGTGCGAAGAAAGAGGCTACAAAGAGAAGTGCAAAGAAGGGAGAAGGAGGATTCTTTTGGGCATAGCGAAGAAGGTTTCTTCTGGGTTAGCGAAGGAGTATTTCTTCTGGGGTCAACGAAGAAGAGTTTCTTCTCGGCAAGCGAAGGGAAAGTTTCTTCTGGGATAGCGAAGGAAGAGTTTCTTCTAGGATATTGAAGAAAGGATTCTTCTGGGTTCAGCGAAGGAAGGGATTTTCTGGGGTACTGATTATGGGTCACAGAGATAGAGATCTAGAGATTGAGATTCTATAGAGGAAGCCAATGAGATTATAGAGACTGAGCATCTCTAAAGGAAGTCGTGAAGAAGCAGTGTGAAGGATAGAGATTGAGTTTCTTTAGAAGGAGCCGAGGAGAGCAGTTCGAGATCAAGAAGAAAATCGAGAAAGGAAAGAGGCAGAGCATCAAGGTTAGTGACAAGGTTCTTGGGAGGATACTAGAGTCAAGGGTCTTTGTCATGGTCTTGGTACTCATCAATTGAAGGTCTAGAAGAAAAATTTTGATCGGGTTTCCTCTCAAGAGGGGAGAGGTTTTGGCCCCTATTGACAAACCTACATACTGTGTCAATTGTCTTTTATTGTGCATATTGGTAATTTTCTTGATGAAAAGAACACAATAATAACATAACAAAGAAAAGACTATAAGCTAAGAAGTAAAAGTATATCACAAGAAATTATCAAGCAGAATAAACCTTTTAACTATTCATGCCCTAGATTTCTCAACATGTGACAACTAGGTCATAGGAACGATGTTACATCATTCGTGGGCCCGAAGAGTTTTGGAGGAGTTTTATGGGGTCCAATGATGTTCTCTTGGCATAATTCATCATCAGGGTCAATTCCGCACAACTTATTCTTAATTCCACTAAATTTCGACAATTCTTGTAAAACGGGGTTTATTATTGAGCATATCTTAATTAAATACGCTTGAGGTGTCATTTTGGGAGGAGTATTTGATGAAACACCTTAATGTAATAGCTCATTGGATTTGGAACGAAGAGATCTACAGGATGGGATGGTGAAAAGTTACTTTCAGTAGCTGGAGAGATCGTAGAGGGGGATTTACTATTTGCCTAGATTAAAAGTGACTTTAATTAGCCACTAATTAAGTAGAAAAGGGGAAAATGCTTAAACATGCTCGAAGGGGTAAAGTGACTTAAATAAAATAAAATAAAAGTCACTTAAATAAAGTATAGGGGAGAATCTTCTAGAATCAAAATAAAATAATAAAATAAAGTGCTTCTAGGAGGTTGGAGAGGGATCCAGTAGATCTATAAAAGCAGGGGAAGCAAATCATTTGGGGACATCTTGGTTGGTTTGTATTTTCTGATTGGCGGGGTTTGGAGAGCCAGTTTCTCAGCTTCCGTAGTCTTAAGACGAAAACCCTTGGGTGATTTGGTGAGCTTGGTCAGAAACCCATCTCATCCCTTTGTGAATTCATTTATAATTCATAGGAGTGCTTATCAGTTGCATTTCTAGTTTGGAGGTTGTTGTCGCACAAAGTGTCACGACAATGCTCAGGCCGGGGGCTGTCACTCTGATCCCTGATCTCTCTGTTTAAGCCTGTCTCCCGCGGCTAAGGGGGGTAGACCCTGTAAGGAGATGGACGACCAACTGTGAACCAGTTGGTCTGGGAGACACGGAAGGACACGGAAGGACAAAGCACTTAATAGATTTTATTGAGTTAACAGACCAGTGCCTTATGAGATTGATGCTTAAAAGATTACTTACTGGATGTTGCGGAAATGTAAATCATACACAGCAATCATTTATCATCAAATATCTTTGAACAATGCAAGATATCCAGTAAATTCACAATGTTTTTAACGATGATCTGGCAATCTAAAAAAAAAATAAATTTTGATAGATACAACCATGTAAACTTGCACATTAACCAGATATTATATTCGAGCATGCCAAATCACATAAACATTAATCCCACATCAAAATTTTAGCCTCAACAAAAAAGATAGAACACGATGAGTTCCCGAGCTAAGACTTCATCTAGCAAAATATTTCCCAAAAATAAATATTTATGTTTTTCAAACAAAAATAAAATTTTAAAATCTAAACTAAAACAGAATAAAAAAAATCTAATCTAAAGTCTAAAAAAGATTTTATTTATTTATTTTTATTATTTATTATTTATTATTTTTTATTTTAACCAATTTTTTTTTCTAAATTTTAAATTTTTATGATTTTTTCTTTTTATTTTAAAACAAACAAAAATAAAATCTAAATTAAATCTATTTAAACTAGAACTTAACAAAATCAAAATTAAATCTAAACCCTTATTTTTTTTTTTTTTTGAATCCTTTTTTTTTTCTTTCTAAATTTTAAAATCAAACTAAAAAAAATAATATTAAACATAAACAATCAAAACATAACACATATATATGTAAAACTAAAACATAAAAATGATACGTAACTAACCCTACATAACCAAACTAAACAAAAAAGGGAATCGATTTAACTTAAATCCAAACCTACGCTATATAAAACTAAACTCATATCAAAAGAAACGAATTTGGTGTTTGCAGGTCCGTGTGCGGGTCGAAGGAAAACGCTGCGGGTGCATGGAGATGACATTGTGCAGCGTGGAGAGATGAAGCCAACGCAAGACTGAAGGCGGCCCGTAAAAATAAAATCGATTCAAATAACTGGATTAACCACGATTTTGCTGCGTAACATACCCAATCAAAACCTGAAATGCAAGCATACCTTACTGCGTTCACCTGAACCGTTATAGAAATTTCGAACTGATGAAGTGCTCAGAAATCAGAAATGGAACGACTGGATGCAAAGACCCTAGCCACAAACGCTGTCTTGCTTACCCAAGTATTTGGTCCGTGTGAAAAAAAGGCGAGATTCTTTCAAAACGTTTGCGGATCGATCGATGGCGGATGGAGCTACGTTTTGCAGCTTCCAGCAACTCTTAATGACGGAAAGCTCTAGCCCTTACATGCGTTTTGCTTTACAAATCATTTGACGGCTGACGGAGTGAATGAAGCTCGTTTACGGGAGAAGAGAAAACAAAGGAGGCTAGCGTTGAAGATTTACAAAAGGAGCTCGTATGGCAGCAAAATAGGAGAAGAAGGCTATTTGGATGAGGAGGCAACGTGCAGGCAAGTGAAGTTGCAGTAGTTTGGAAATCAATACGCAGGAGATTTATAGCATGAGGATTGGAGATAGCATGGGCAGCACGTGAGGAGGGCAAGGGAAAAGGTATTCTGCCGCTGATTGCATGCTTGCTCAGATTTAATTGATGAAACACCAGAAATTTCTCAGCACCTGTAACCTGCAGGATAAAAAGAAAACCCTAATAAAATTTGTGTATAAAACAAAATTTAAACCCTAGATCAGCTAAACAATTTACAGCGTTTGACTCTTTAACAACGACGTTTGTCAATAATAATCAGTAATATTTTCAGAACTTCAGATTGCTAATGAAATGCAATTCATAAAATAAACTAAGTGATTAACCCAGGATCAAAACTAGCTGGGCTCTGCAATAAAATTCTTGCGGGAGTTGGCTGGTTCAGCCGAGAACTTCCCCAAACACCCACTGATCTTCTTCAACAAGATTCTCCTGCACAGCTCACTTTAACCATTAACAAAGAGAGAAAAAATAGTACTAGACCTCCAATGCAATAGAGATACCTGCCATCACTTCAGAAACCCTAATACCATTCAAACCCTAGCATGTGAACAAGATACCTATGCTCAACAATACTCTTCATTAAGCTGTTATTAATGTCTGAAAATTAAAATATGCAGAAAATGAAATGGCTCACAACACTTCAAGAGAGTAACACCAACAAGCTTTTGACCCCAAAGTCTTTTCTTTATTAGCACCAGAAAATGTTTACAAAGAGCTTCTTCAACACAAAACTCAGATCCAATATGATCTCAAATGACCCCTAGCACCCTATTTAAAGGAAAAAATCCCAACGACTAGTTTGAGTGATCCATGTCAAAACGATCTCGACCGTCGATGAGGATCAAGATATCTCTTAATCTCATCCGTCGATTTTAATGCATTAAAATTTGAAATTCTCAAAATATTATTTTTATTATTTTTTTAGTTTTTATTTATTTTACTTTTTTATTTATTTTTTTAATTTTTAATATTTTTATTTTTATTATTTTTAATTTTTAATTTTTATTTCATTATGGATCCTCAAACTCAGCCTTTGGAAAAATTTCCCTAGGACCTAGGACTTAAGACCCATGAGGGGATTAAAACATTTCCTAACCCTCAGGACTTTTACATCATGACTTTTACAATTTTTACATCTTTAAGGGGGAAAAGCCCTTTGACATAGACCCTCATAGACCACCCAATTCTGCGACCAAACATAATCTAGCAGATTAACGCACTAGGATTCTCCTAAGATTCTAACGACAAAATTCATTCCGGCTTTGGGGTTAGGTTGAAGGAAAACTTTGCCGATCATTGATCGGTGAGACGAAAAACCTTCCGGAATGTAGATTATCACTAGAAAATTAGGTCCACCTAGGCAATTTACATACATGACAACTCTGCTAAGACTATTTACAATTCAAAATGCAGACTGGGTTTACAACTTAATATGATCCAGTGAATGATGACTGTCGAATGGCACGGACATGTCGATCAAGTGTTATCCCTTTTTGCAAAGAAAAGGGGGGTGTACTGCTTATGGGTAGTTGACACGCAGCGGTCAACAGAGGTTAGATTCAATGTTGTAGTAGATATATTTTGAGGCCAGATCCAATTTGCAGCAACTTAAAGAGTTTTATCTCAACATTCTTCCATTATTTGTATGGGCATGTAATATAATATTTATATTAATAGAAATAAGCTGTGATTTGCTGCATTTGTCTTATGTTACAATTGCCGTGTTTAATATTAATTTTGCTAGAGTTACAATAACTATTAATTTCTGAGTTTTATGTTGGTGATTTCTCTGGTTTAAAATTGATAAATTTTCATGGTATTTTTAGCTTAAATATAGGACATAATTTTCTCAATTAAAAATTCCCATAATATAACGTAAATAATTAAAACGGGAAACTACGCAAACTATGGTAACGTAAATGATTAAAATGGGAAACTACACAAACTCGAGTTTGTGATTTCATGTTCTTATTATTAGTGCCTTCCTTGGCCATCTTCTGAACTTTCACTTTAATAATGGTGTTGCATCTACAATTATTTGAGTACGTACATTTTCTTCTTTCCTTGGTTCTTCTCTTGTGTTTCCCCATGATTTTAGTAATCTTGTTAGTTGGGATTTGTCATAAGTTGTTATTATGATTCTTTATGGAAGTGAGCTTATAAATGCAATTTTCTTACTTGGGGTCATGTTTAAGCCTTAACGTTATTATTTACGTGGGTAATTGGCCTTGAATGATATACATTTATTAAGTCATGAAAGAGATAGCAGGGATTTACTCAAACAACTGTATTGGAGACTAGTTAAATTGCACACGTTGAAACTTCAAAGAGGCTCACTCATCTCATCATAAAAAATAATTTCCTAGTGATCATGTCTAATGAGTCAAAAGCAATAAAATAATGCTACAATTTTTTGGTCATCAAACAATATATTAATCCTGTCATGGGAGGATCAAGGAGCTAGGGTACATGCACGAGAGAGTCTATCCAACAAATAACAATAAAATAATATCTAAGAGGCGTGCTTTAAGGAACAGTGCAAGGTAGTTGCAACCATTCTTGAAAAATATTGAATAATAACCTCTGATGTATATGCCCTTCAGGAATAGCATGAGATTTTGTCAAATCACAATAATAATCTCCAAATAATGCAAATGGTCCACCAAGAGAATGCATGCCACTCTATTACCATACACATCAGTTAAGGGGTCCACATGGGCTTGACTCCATGAACAATGGGATTTCCTAGCTAAAGATGGGGGACACACTTTACGTAGGCCCCACTAAACTTATGCGAATAACTGTACATTAGCCTAGCCAAAAAGGAAGTGCATTCCAAGCTTTTCTATGTGAGTTGTAGCATGCAAAAGCCTCAGAATCTTGGGTGTGAACAGAGATGGATAGGACATCGTTCTAAGTGTTGGTGAAATCATGTGAGCGAGATTCCTCATACTTTCTTTCTTCACATTGTTTGTTTACCTTAACAAAGAAGTTGAAAATCTGAATTTCATAACAATCCTTAGCATGCTATTTTTTTGCCTCATCCAGTACATAAGGAGCGGTCTATGGGCATATGATAATTTTTGGATTTGTTTGCATTTGAAAATAAGTAATTTTAAGAGTGGTAATTCTTTAGAAAGTACAGAAGTATCTAAATGGTTTTGCAATAATTTTTTTTGAAATCAATTGAATTATGATTGTTATCATTGATTGCTTTGGCTAGCTTTTATCTCTCACTTACTACAAAATCTTCAAAATTAATACATTGTCATACTTCAACTCATTTTGAGGTTGGGTTTTTCCAAAAAAAATTTAACCTCCAGATACCTTCAATGATTTTTCTTTTAGACTCGAGGAAATATATGCATAAATAGATTTGAATGTTGGTTCTAAAATTTTGTTATTTTAAGTTGAAAATTTGATTGACTGTGCCTGAAGTGTTTTGTATGTATTTCACATCTGAATGGGTCTTGTTACCCACCACCTGTCGGTGACCCCTATAAGAGAAATTTTCTCCTGGATTTGTCTTCAGCCGACAACCAACAACCCCTTACAGCCACCTGATAGCTTGATGTGCTTATTCTCCGCTGCTTAAGCTAGTCATTGTATGCCCTTGCTCATCTGTCATGAAGGTATGTTTTTTCATTATGTAATTGGGTGTTTATGCTTTCTTTTCATGGGCACATTTGGGCATGGATTAGTTGGGGGATTCAACGGAAATAACAAATTTTGACTTGTACTCTTGTTCTCTTACCTCATCTTGGGGGTTAATCTTGGATCCTAGTCCTGTGGGATCTCTTGTATGAGAATAAGCTTTAGGAGTGGTGCGGGAAAACCCTGATTTTGGTTGCATGGTCCCACTTATATATCTCACTCCCCTCCCTTCATTACAAGCCCTTTTTCACATTTTCCCATCTAGGTCCACATTGGTCCATTAGGTCCACAGGGTGTTAGCCACCGCCTCTCCTTGTCCACACCTTACATCGGGCCTGGAACTATGCCCTAGAGGTTGATGTAGCTAAAAAGAAAGATGAAAACATAATATGTATAATATTCCTAACTAGCCATGGCTAATTGGAATATCTGATTTTGTTCAATTTTTGCCTTCTCTAGTTATTTGTAAATAAAAAAGTGAGAACGGGGGACATAACTCACTTTTAGAATAAAAAAAATCACTTCCTAGTAGCACAACGTTGTGACTTAAAGGGGAGCCAAGGGGGCCAAAGGGGGATGTAGAAATGGAGCCCACGCAGATACATGGAGAGACTGCGTAGGAGGGAAGGAACACATGGCAAGAGGGGAACCACGCAGGAGGAGGTGAGCCTTGGATTGAGAGAGGCAAAGGCTATAAAAGAGAGCGGAGCCCCGTCATTTTGATCATTCAGATATGTGCATTTTGAGCTAGTCGTTTCGACTTCTGAGCACGCTAGCTGTTTAGCTAGTCTGCAGCACTGTTTAGTGCATTGAGTGTCTCCGTTCGGATATCTCACTCTTAGTGTCGGGGGACTTCGAGTGCCTGCTCGGGCAAGGTATTTCCTTTGGCATTTCAGCAGTAGTTTTATCAGCATTTCAGCAGCTATTCCATCAGCGTTTTGGAGGACTACGCAGCACTGAGAGAGGGACGCAGTTCTTTTTGGCAGCAGTTTGGGATTGGGGTTTTGCAGGGGGATTTATGCTGGGTGATTGAGTAGGGGACCAGCCCTTGTCTATTAGAGGATTCTGGTAGACTTTCAGGTAGAGTTTAGAGGGGTTTTTCAGTGGTAGCGTAGAGCATTGAGGAACTGCGCAGAACCCCAAGGGGGTGATTTTCGGGGTTCGGCTATTCGAGGAGAGCTTCCTAGGTTTTTCTAGGTTTCTTGAGTAGAGCCCGATTCCAGAGTTTTAGCACTTTCCGAGGAGGGAAGCAGCCCCAAATCATCATTTGTTTCCTAGCATCAGGAGCAGCACGACAGTTCTCTAGTAGCATCCACGTAGAGAGGCCATTCTTTGTTATTCTGAGAGTATTTCTTCACTTGCCTTGTGCAAGTCGAGGTGCCATCTTTCTGATCACCTCCTGTACTCATTTTATTGTTCAGTATAATAAAATGGCTTAGCATTTCACGCTGCATTTCTTGAGTATCTGCTTATATATTTCCTGTTTACATTATTATATGCTGTACCATTGTTATTTTGTCATTTTTGGGTTATTATATCATTGCATGTATTTGGTTGGAGTTTTGCTGGGGTTTGAGGAATATTCCGGGATAGGGATATTACAGTGGTATCAGAGCATAGATCTGGCTCAGCCTGTGGAGCTAGCAATCTATGACACTGGGGGAAAACCCTACATCTGTTATAGAGATAGGAGATACAGAGACACTGGACGTAGGTTGGAGAATACCTACGGGGAGGGAGACTGTGTTCCTGTGGTGGACGCAGAACAGGAGGAGCCTGTGGTGGATGTAGAATAAAAAGAGCCAGTAGTGGACACAGAGCAGATGGCAGATGAAGATGGGAAGAGATTTGCGGACATGCTCCTCAAATCAGTATAGGGTCTGTCGAGGCAGATTGAGGTGATGGTGCAGAGATTCACGACAGTAGAGGCTAGACAGCATGAGAGCCCATGGGTTTTTAAGATTGGTGAGGGATCAGGTGCATCCCATCATTTGCTAGATAAGATAAGATAAGATAATTTTATTAATGTCCAACGAATGACCACAAAGTAGGTCAAAGGGACTGTCGGTTACAAAAGGGGTCGTGCCCAGTAGGAGAACCAAATGGTCTCCTCATAAAGACAAATACTGAAAGAAAGATAGAAAATAAAAACGAGGCGGGTTGGGAAGAGCGTATGGAGCTCCGATCCCGTCCTCGCCGACTGATCTCTAGACTGCGTCGCAGGATCATTGGTGAAGAAGACCCTGGGGACGTGAATGTGGGAGTCCGATTCTCCTAACATCCGAGGTCGAGAGAGGAGAACTGTGGGTAGTTCAGTAAGGTTTGCTAGCTTGAAGCAGTGGGCACTGGTTGCCTCCTATTGTGTTGTCTCCATGATCTAATGATCCTGGACTGCCTCTCGGGGAGATGCCTGGTGCGGTTCTGCTGCTGGGTCCTCGTAGGCAAGGGGCTTCTCCTCTTAACTGAACGAGGGTTTGCCGATATGTGTGAGCCAGCTTGATCGGTATTCTCACTGGTTGATCTCTTAACTCCTCGGGCTGAAGGAAGTATACTGAAGAAAGAGGTGATCTGACGAGTAGTGTTGGGTCGG
>APFE031131908.1:47974-99116 GCA_000404065.3 Pinus taeda
TCTCTGGTCCGTGTAGTTGAAGAAGCTGGAAAGGGTATTTGGTCCTCTGAATAGACAGTGAAAGCGACCTCTGATCTCATAATATATCGGACACCCGAAGATGAAGTGCCATTCGTTTTCCACCTCCTGTGTATGGCATAGCCGACAAATCCTATCAGCTCTCTCTATCTGGTGGTCTGTCTCTACCCGAAGCCTGTGTGATCCAACTCTGAACTGTCCAAGGGGGATCCGGAGAGCATGCATCCAATGCCGAAGCGTGTACTGGGGGCGAACTATAAGCCCGTTTCTGATACTCAAGAAGTGCTTTGCATAGAAAGCCATTTTCGGACGTAGCCCCCCTGGGGGGTCAATCCATGTGACCTGGATAAACTGTCTGTAGATGTCTTCCCTGATGATCTTATTGAGTTCCTGCTTGGGGGGGAGTCCTCTAGGGGCGTTCAAGGAGTACTGAAAGGGGGGGAGGTGATCTATGTGGAGTCCCACTGCCTTGAGGAACTTTGAGACCCCTGTATACCAACATTTGGTTTTTCCTGGTTGTGTGCGGTCGATGTCCTCAGAAGAGAAGTAGGCTAGATAAGGGTACCTGTCACGCCCTTTCAAAGTGTCTGCAAAACTCCGAACTCGGTGTAGAAAGGAGACCAGTCTGAAGGCTGTCTCAAGGCGGAAAGCTTGTGCACCAAATTCGGCTAGAATGATTTGTTGTGGGATAGTACACTTGCAACGGATAATGCGTCGGAGGAGAAGGGTTTGGACTCTCTCAACTGTTGCCCAGTCTGACTCAAGCAAGGAAGGGCCCCAAATTTCCGATCCGTATAAGACTGTGGGTCGGATCAAGGTGTCCATAAGGCTCAACTTTGACGAGATGTCCAGGAAGTGATGGCGGAAACATTGTCTCTCCAATATGGCTAGAGAGCCATACCCCTTATTGATTCGAGGTTGCAGCGCTGGCCGCATACTGAAACGGGGGCCCAAAAACTGTACTCCCAAGTACGTGTAGCTATTGGTAATCTCCACTGTCTTTCCCTTGAAGAGGAACTGGAGATCCTGAGACTTCTTCGTCCCATTGAAGACTATAAATTTTGTCTTACTCAGGTTCACTGTCAATTTCCGGAGATCACAGAATAGTGCTAATGCATCCAGCTGCCTCTGGAGCCCTTCTGGTGATGAAGATAAGAGTGCAATGTCATCTGCAAAAAGTAAGATATAGATCAAAACTTGATGAAGATAGCAACCGTCAGACTCCTGTATGTGTTCCCGTAGAAAGGCTTCGAGCTCATCAATATATATCCCAAAAAGGGTGGGGGAGAGTGGGCACCCCTGCTTGACTCCAATCGTGCTCCGGATGAATTCAGATAGCCCCCGTACAGTGCGAAGACGGCCCAGGACAGACTCATAAAGACGCATAACAACAGTCAGCTGGGAGTGTGAGGCACTGATGTCTTTGAGTCGCTGAAGAAGATCCTCTCTCGGGACTAAATCAAAGGCCTTCTGGAAGTCCACAAAGCAGCAATACACCTTCGAGGACCGGTGGCGTGCTTCCTCGATCACAACACGAAGTGTAAAGATGTGGTCAATGGTCTGGTGATCTGGTCTGAAACCAGCTTGGCCTCTGGCCCTGAGATCTCTTTCTTCGAAATCTCCGGAAAGCTTTCTGTGAAGGATAGTGGCATAGAGTTTAGAGAATGTATGAGCCACCATAATTGTCCTGTAGTTGTTGGGGTCCGAGGTATTCCCTGACTTATGGATGGGGTATATAATATGATGGGACCATATGGGGGGAACCCATCTCGGACTACATGGTTGAAGAGATCTGCCAGGTATCCAACTAAGGGTCGTAGGCCATGTTTGAAAAATTCAGCTTGGAATCCTTCTTCATCCGCTGCTTTGCTGCCATTCATCGCCCAGATGGCTTCTCTGACTTCTTTCTCGGTGAATAGGTGGCAGGATAGGGGAGGAGATGTGACTTGTATCTGGGACTGTCCGGGAATGTCATAAAGGCGAGAGGTGTGAGAGAACATGGAGACTGGGTCGAGATCAGCGGGAGGAGGGGAACGCCGGGGGAGGATCTTGCCCCAGAATTGCTTAGGGGAATGGGTAAGGAGGGCGGAAAGCTCCCTTCTTTGTTGGGAGATGAACTGTCGTTTTTTGTGGCGGAGAAGGCGACGGTAGTTCTTTTGGATGGTAGAATAAGAGGGAAGGGACTGACGGAAGGCATGGCGGAGATCCTGGTGGAGGAGTTTACACTCTGTATCGTACCATTTGTTCATAGGGGAAGTTCCTGTCTTGCAGGAGGTCGACGAGGTCCGAAAGGAGTGGGGAAAGGATTGAAGCGCTGACTCCCAGATTGCTGAGGAGAGACAGTGGTATTTATCCGAGACAGTCTCGAGACGGGAGAAGTCATTTGTGTTGGGGAGGATTTGTCGGAGTGAGGAGGAGAAAATGTCGGGGTCACCCTTCTCAAAACAGAAGATGGTTCTACCAGGGGATCGAGGTGGGGGGTGGATTGGTCGGGGGGATCAGACTGAAGGGAAAGTGAAAGCAGTGCGTGGTCGGCCAGGGGGATGGGAGATATAGAAAGATTCCGGATAAAAGGGAGCAATGAACGACTGGTTAAAGCGTAGTCCACCACACTAGCCCCACCTCCATGAGGCCTACACGTGAAGAAGCGGGATTCCGGGAAGCGCGAGAGGCCGTTCAAGATTAACAGCTCATGTGATTCGCCCAACTGCAAAAGATGTCTACCGTAAGCTGTGATGGGGCCCAGGGCGTCCTCTGAGATTCTCTGCAAGCCTGCTGAATCCAGGTCCACACCCCTAGTGCAGAACACATCCTCTGAACGGTCATGGAGTGGGACCTGATGTTCTTTGGTACGGGCGTTGAAGTCCCCCATGATGATGATTTCTCCATCAATTGAGAATTTAGTGATGTCAGGGTATATCCTGGTGAAGGGGTCCCTTTATACATCGTCGTGGATGGCAAATGAAGATGTGGTGGGGGGGAAGTAACAAACTGCAATAAAGATATCCCTCAGGGGTGGGTATCCTGTTCTGATTTGGATCCACATGTACCTGGCGTACTCATCTGTGTTTACCACTGTGACTCTATCTCTGAGCTCGTTTTTGACTAGGTACGCTACTCCCCCTGACCCTCTGACCCCCCCTGAGCTCCTTGTTTCCTGTCTACATACTGAATGCCATTGGTACCCCGTTACATCTGGGAGGGGTCGAACTGGGCTCTCATGGGTCTCTGTTACTAGGAGGATATCTGCTGACTCAAGGGCGTCGTAAAGTAGCCCAAGTGAAGACCAAAAAGACCCATTTCCATTCCAGCAGTGAATTGTAATCCCTGATGTTCGACTCCCCTCTAGGCGGGCCCGTCATTTAGAACTGCCTGCTCGAGGTGTCCATCCTGGGGGGAAGGAGTCTCGAATGATAGCGCGAAGGTTCCTTATGACTGCCCATTTGCCTGCTTGTCTTGCTGCCATCACTTGTTCCCTAGCCTGTTTGAGTTCAGCTACCTGTGCCCGAGTGAGGTCCTCATCTAGGAATATCTTGTGTGGAAGATGAAAAAGCTTCCGCTTAGCTCGAAGAGCATATAAACGATCTGTGGTATTATGGAAACGGATAAATAAGGTGGAGTCCTGTCCTAGCCAGGCTCTGTCTAAGTTGATACCAGATATGTCGAGGGTGTCTCTCAAGAAGCCTGTGGCCACCTCCATCGGATCTGCTGAAGATAAAGGGAGAGGGAGACCTTTCACTTTGAGGTTTAGCTCTCTTGCTCTACGGGATCGTTCTTCCACAAGTTTAGCCTGTACAACTTCCTCTACTGCCGTGATAGGAGAGGGTTTGTCTTTTCCCCGGACCACCTGTGCCCATGTGCTGATGTGTGTTTCTGTCTCCTGTCTGAGGGATGCTTGTTGGGATATAATCTCCTCCTGCTTGTTCCTGATCTCCTGGATTTCTGCATGCGAAATTGTCTCTGCGGGGTCTTCTTGCACTGATTTATGAAGGGACATGTTTTCCCCTTCCACGAAGGAAATTCTGTCATTTAGGATGTTTACCTCGGTTCGGAGCTTGTCATTCTCGGTTTCAAGGGAATCTACCTGACACAATAATTGTTTGATTTGTGATGTCCAGAAGGCGAAGTCTGACTCCATGGCGATCTCTCTGGGGCTGTAAGTCTCTTCCGGTTGATTGAGGCACTGGTGGAGGTAAAGGGAAGGTCCTCTGTTATTGAAACTGAGGGTTTCGTGTTCAGGTTTTGTGGGCGGGGAACCCATAATTACCTGATCATTTTACCACTGTTTGAGCGCACAGAGCAGTGGGAAAGTGGCCGCAGAACACTACGTAAAGCAGAAAACCGCAGAAAACAGTAGGAGCACGACGTAAATCAGCCGCCGCCGAGAAGCCGCCAGAAAGAACCGCCGCGCAGGAGCCGCCGAAAAGATCCGTCGAAAAGAGCCGCCGCTGTAGCAGAGGAACGTCGCGCAGGGGAGTCTGGAAAGCTGCCGTCGAACGGGAAAAGAACGGACGTCTCCACGTAAGGTCGGGCCGCCGCCGGAGTTAATCACTACGCAGTCTGTGTATACGTCGCCGCTCAGAACAGTCAGCGGAGCCACCGGGAGCAGATCGGGGGCCACGGGAGCCGACGGGACCAGATCGGAAGCACACTGGGAGCCGACGGGGCTAGAACAGCCGCCGCAAGGTAACGGGCCGCCGCCGCAGGGAAAAACGCCCGCTGCGTAGTTGGGCCGCCGCCAGATGATCGGGCCGTCACTCAGGCCGTCGTGATGGTGTCTGCGGGCGGGGAGGAAAGAAACGGGAGAGGGAGAGCCGACGGGAGAGAGGAGCCGACGGCACGGGAGCTGAAGCGGGCGGGATCGGGAGAGCCGACGGGAGAGAGGAGCCGACGGCACGGGAGCTGAAGCGGGCGGGATCGGGAGAGCCGACGGCACCAGGCTGCGGGTTGGATCGGAGAGCCGAGGGCACGGGGAGCACGGAGGCCGTCGCGATGGTGTCTGCGGGCGGGGAGGAAAGAAACGGGAGAGGGAGAGCCGAGGGGAGTCGACGGGAGAATCAGTTTGTGAATTTCTAACTGATTTTCTAACCTATCATACTGTTTGTTAATGCTAGCAATATCAATTTGGAGTTGTACTTATGCAAGTTCCTATCAGTCCAAGACTATAGCAGGTATGTACTTATATTGTCACATGTATTAGACCCTATTGGGCATTTTGTAACAAGTCCAAAAGAATTTATTTTGAATCAAAATATGTCAAAATCTCCCTGCAAGACCAAGTAAACTTGCAGAAGACATTTTGGCCCTATCTAAGGCTATTCGAGCTCCAAGGAAAGGTATAAATATAAAGCATTCAACCTCATTTGGAAGGATCATTAAGAAAGTTTGTTGAAGCACATCTACAAGACCAAAAGGCAAGCAAGAAGGAAGGAATATCTAAAGAAGAAGTCTAAACTCCAAAACTTGTCTCTATTCTCTCACACATACAAAGAAGAAACTAGGGTTTCTGTAGCTATAAGGATGAAATTTCTGATCTCTCAAGAAGGATTGGAATCTGAAGTAAGGAAGTTTATTTCATGGTCTACCAACCTAGAAGGAAGAAGCAACTCAAGCAAAGAAGAGGAGGAGCCTAAAAGAAGCGCTAATCACCCACACGTGTGAAGTTGCAACCATTGTAGGAAGGCCGAAAAAGTTGTAGACCTACGATAAAGGCCAAAATTTGTTGCAAGGGTCAAAGTTGTGCAATTGAAGAAGATTTGACTTGGATTGACTTTTTGAAAGAAAAACTCATCTTAAAGGAAGGTTGACTTGGTCTTGGAGGGATCTTGGTCTTGAGTCTAAAGGGTCTTGGAATTCGTCATTTGTAGATTCTATAAGAAGAGAAGAATTTCTTGTGGGTTTTCCTCTCTAAAAGAGGTTTTGGCCTTGGCTAATAGCCTACATCTTGTGTCCATTTTTTCTATAGATCTTCATGTTTTGGTAGCTGTTTGATTATAATAAAATTATAATAATCAAGAGAAGAAGAAGGTAATTGTAAATTCTACAAGTTTAAGTAAAGAACATCACAAACAATTATCTAAGTAAATATAAATCACCCCTAATCTAGCTGCCCTAGATTTCTCAACATGGTATCAGAGCTAAGGTGATAAGGAAAGGCAACTTGGAGATCACTTAGTTGAAAAAAGATACATAAGGGCCCAATATAAGAGGATGAGCATCAAGAAGATCTAGTCATCACATCACTAAGAACTTGTCATCTTGAAGGAAGAAGTCTTGAAAGAGGAAAAGAGACCTCAAAGACCCTACCTCCATCTCAAAGAAAGGACTCTACACATTTGGAGCATCTTGGGAAGCCTCCCACATTCTACATCGTCATCTAAAGGAAGCAAGAAGAACACTTCATGATCATCAAAGGAATCAAAGTGATCTCCCTCATATTGAAGAAAAGATCACACCTGAAGCATTTTGAAGAAAGAAGAACTTCTCTCCCTCATCTTGAAGAACAAGCATTGTCATTTTGAAGAAGGAAGATCATCCCTCTCTCATTCTAAAGCTTGCACTCTAGTGGAAGACATCATCGTCAAGGAGGCATCTTCATTTGTCAAGTAAGTACTTTATATTCATGTCTCAACCTACAAATCAAATGACTACTTTCTGTAAGGAGAACAATAAACTTGTTGGGACATCAAATTACCTTGCATGGAAGAAAATAATAGATTTGATCCTCACAGAAAATGAAGTTTTTGATTATGTTATGGGCTTCATCACCAAGCCTCCTCATTGAATCTATCAAGGATTTTCTCATTCCCTTTGTAGCAAAATTAAACTCATCAAAATAGATCTATGACAAATTAGTAGCTCTGTACTTTGTAAGTACAACTGGGAAATAACATCATTTAGAGTTGAATTATACAAAATGAAAGTAATAAAGGAAAAAGGGGTAGCTTCATATCTCATGAAGATATCACAAATGAAAGATCAACTACAAGAGCTAGGGGAAACAAAGTCAGATCTAGAGATGACTACTTGTTGAGCTGAGAGGCTCATTCTACAGCAAAGTATGAGGGGATGTGTAAGATTTTCCGTTTGTACGTACCCCTTTAAAATAAAAATAAAAAAGAAAAATTATGTTCTAAATAGAAAAGTAATATCGGCTATAATTAAAAAAAATGATGTTGTAAAGCAATTTGAAGTAAAAAAAAATGTTTGAATCATATGTTTAAATCTTATACTTTTCAAAAATATTTCAACAAGAGATGTTGTAAAGCAATCAGAAGTAAAACAAATGCTTCAATAAGATGTTTAAATCTTATACTTTTCAAAAATATGTCAACAAGAGATTTAAACAGAGCATTTGAAGATCTATGTTAACTAATTTATGTTGATATCAACTTCATATATATTTATACATAGAAACAAATTAAGCTTTTATGTTTAAAATCTTTTTTTGGTCCTATATACACTCTATTTAGCATTCATAAATACAATTTAAACAACGAAAAATAACACATTGTATTTTGCACTCTTGCACGTGAAGAAATTTGATCCCTCTTGTCTCATGTTAGATCCGTACTTAAGATGGATCTATGTTGGTTCTACAACCCAATATTGTGGGGATGTGTAAGTATGTCTGTTCGTCCGTACCCTTTAAAATAAAAATAAAAAATAAAAAATATGTTCTGAATAGAAAAATAATATAGGCTATAATAAAAAAAATGAATATAATGTAAAGTAGTTAGAAGTAAAAAAATGTGTATGTTTAAATCTTATACTTTTCAAAGATATTTCAACAAGAGATTTAAATAAAATATTTGAAGATCTATGTTAACGAATTTAAGTTTTTATGGTTAAAACGTTTATTTGGTCCTATATATATATATATATATCTTTTATTTATTTATTTATTTATTTCGCATTCAAAAATACAATTTAAATAATGAAAAATAACATTGTATTTTGCACTCTAAAGAAGTTTGCATGTGAAGAAATTTGATTCTCTCAGCTCATGTTAGATCTGTACTTAAAATGGATCTATGCTAGTGTACTCAATGCACTACCGAATGAATGGGGCAACTTTGTATCAAGCATCTATGCAAAGAAGGAAGCTACAACGTTCAATGATCTATGGGCACTATGCAAAATTGAAGAATCAAGATTAAAAGCAAAGGATGACATTGAATTTAATGGGTAGTCTCAAGCATTTGCATCTATGTCAAGGAAGAAAGGAAGGTTTCGAAAATTTGAGCCTCGAAAGAAATTTCAAAAGAAAGTTGACATGTCTAAAATTCAATGTTATGAATGTAATGAATATGGGCACTACAAGAGGAATTGTCCTAAACTCAAGAAGGGCAACAAGAAAAGGAAAGAAAGAAGTGAAACCCATGTGACCGAATAAGTAGAAGAACCGGAAGAAAAGAAAACAAAGAAGGAAGAAGTGAAAGACCTTTACTATTAAAGGTCTCTCATATATTTAGTTCATTTTCAAGACAACAATCATGATGGGAAGCATTACAGTTATGGTAGGGTAAATTGTAGTAGTTTTGAGATGACATCATCATTAGAAGCATGAAGGGATAGCAGAAATAACAAGTTTGCAATTTGAAGCAATGATCTACAAGGTTACTTGGGAGAAGGAGCAGAAGCAGGGAGCGACATTTTCAAAAGCTCCCGGTTCGGGAGCGAATTTTTATATAATAGATATTTCTATATATTTTGATGCATATATGTCAACAACAACATGCAGAATGATGAATTAGATATAAAAAACATAAAAACATGGATTGAACCATATAACATCAATCATCTAGAAGTTATAATCTTCATCAACCACGTCCAAAAGTTAATAACATACAACATATCGAGTCTCATGATTCATCAACCTTAAGTTTCAAGCTTTCAAAATTCGATATATAACATTTATCATCATTGACCACTAAAGTTGTAACTTGTACTTGTAACCATTACCATTACCAAGTAACCAAATGATAACAAAGAATATCTAACATGAAATGCATTGTTTAAACTTTCAACTTTCACAAAGCATTATATAATAAATTCATAATTCATTACCAATGATTTATAATTGCCAAATTCAAACTTCAAACTTAAATTGTCATATATTGTTTACAAAAAATATCATAATAAATATGAAATAGTCAACTGCTATAAAAACTACTAGAAACTAGAAAAGACAAGTAAATCCATTATCTATTGCTAATTCTTGGTACTCTTGCCACGAGAAATGTCTAATTTCTTAGAGGGCCGTGGTGGTCTATTAGGTGTCTCCTCCCGCATTGTCAGACAACCAGAACCAGAAGGCACATGACTTCCACATGAGGATGTAGGCACATGACCTCCACGTGATGATGTAGATGTAGATGGAGGTGGCGGCTAGATTATGGAACTTGAGCATTGCTACTGGGTGATGGGGGTGGCATGGTTGTTGTTGCTTCTTTATCATCTTTCAAAAGTTTTGTTTCTAATTCTTCCAGATGTAGAGTGCCATTCTCCAAATTATCTTCCTCTGGGTTGTTGTCCCAAGTTGTATATGATGTATCATCTCGAGCTTGATCACAATAATGATTCGACAACTTCAAGTTGTAGTGCACATAAACCAAGATTTCTACTCAGTTTTCATTGAGTCCATTTCTTCTCACATTGTGGATGAAGCTATAGGTGCTCCAACACCTCTTTGCAGAAGAAGTATTTACAACCTGTGAAAGGACTTTTTTTGCCAATTTTGGCAAAAAGTCCCTAGTTGCCATACGTGTCCCACCATGTGATAGCATAAAATCTGTCCCTATCTTCAATTGCATGCAAAGAACCAAACACTCCAATGCTAGTGAAGTATTTGCCTAATTCAAGGTGCAAATTAGCACACTCCTCCCTATCAGGGACCAACTTGTCTAATGCCGTCATATACCCATTTTGTACCTTGGGATCTATATGGGGTTTGGCCCTAACTCTACCCCCAGGTGCAAGTTTGCCCAACAAAGTTGGAGAGTAGTATTTTGGCGTAATGATATACACCAAGGCATGTAGTGGAACATTAATTTAATTCCAATGTGCACACACAAATTTGTGAATAGTGTCATACAAGTTGGGATATTTTTCCTAAAAAATATCGTTTATTTGCCCAACATGTTATCCATCTGCTCATACACCTCCTTAATCATTGGTTGATCTGTATTTGCAAAACGAATCATGTTATAAATGGGCTTGTTGAATTGTAAAAAATCCCTCACGTGCCCAAAACAAACCATCAAGAGCGATGTTCTCGACCTCTACAAAACCTTGCTTGTCAACTGTGGTTGGATCCCTATCCTTTAATACCTTCTAGTGTTGACTTGATACCATGATAGCCAATGACTCTCTTACCTTCAAAAGGTGCCTGAAGGTGAGGTAATATCTAGCAAATCTAGTCTTCGCAATCTTCAACAACTTGAAACTTGAGTGACTGCGGAAAAGCCCATGCGTATTGCTATGATTGGTAATCAATTTTATCATTCTCTTGCCTCTCTTGTACAATTCACCAATCCATTTGTATTGAGGGTGTTTGATCTTAATAATAGCATGCATCAAGAGGTTAATTGTGTGAACCAAACACCCAAATCAAAATATGTTGGGGTATCTATCCTCAATAATTGCTCCTGCTGCCTTACAATTAGAAGTATTATCAATGATGACTTGGATTACATTGTATGGCACAATTCTTTCAATTGTTTGAAGTAATGGTTCTGTAATGTTGATGGCAGTGTTGAACTTTTTAGAGTAATCATTTACTGAAAGGAAGACCGCGCAACTAGTAGATGCAACAAGAACACTTATCAATGGCTTTCCTTTCACATTTCTCTAGTCATTAGATTCAGTGGATACCCCATGGTCATTCCAAGAACTTGTCATTTTATCGAAAGCATGTGCTATTTTTTCTTTTTCATGATCAAGTCCCACAGTTCTACCCTTGTCATACCCAGAGCTCTTGTATCCTTTGGGGGCATCATCAATTGCAGAAACCATTTCATGCCAATAAGGTGAGCGAAGAGCATTGAATGGTATCCCACATGCATATAGAAACTGGTAAATTTTTGACTCCACATCATTTCTACACCCTTCGTCACGGAAATCTAATATGGTTCTATGCCTTAAAGGGGTGTTTGTTCCTGTGCCTCCATATCCACTGCCATGGGAGGATGCTGATGGAGTTCTTAGTCTATGTGAATGTGGGCTAGTGGTGTCATGTTCAAAGTCACCCTTTGATCTTTTAGATTTGGATTGGGCTTCCTCCTCTTCCCTTATGTATTTGGCTCTTTGATGTTGTGACACACTTCCACAAGTTTTGGTTCGTATTTGTTTATTTCCATCCCATGGCATTTTCCCATAGAGATGCTTTTTGGCTCGGGTGTATGAACATGTGTAAATCTTTTTGTATTGGAGGCATGTAAATTGAGTGGTTCCACCCCCTTTCCCTCCTTCAGGCCTAGAAACATATTTCCACCATGGGGTTTGGTCCAATGTTTCAAACATCGCGATCGGGATTAAACTGGTGAGGGGAAAAATGGAAAAAAATCGGAAAAATTGGGAAAAAATTGGTAAAAATCGGCAAATACAAAAATAGTCATTTTTTTTCAATATCTAAAGCATCTACAACATAAAATAAATGCATTGACACATAAATATGATAAAGGAACTAATATATAAGATGTGCAATATCATTGTTAATGCTACATCACACATAACAGTTAATCATGTCCTGAATAGTAAGTCCTGAGTCCCAACTCAGCCTCAAAATATCAACAAAAAGTATAATAATGTATTTCATATCATGAGTCATGATGTCATATACAATGAAATAAACCAAATAACTAATACTATTGATTTTCTGTGCCCCTCTTGCGAGAAAATGCAATAGCTTTTCCTCTAGATGTAGATGGTGGTAGAGTTGGCAGTGGGCTTTGCTGTGGCCTATACGCTGAAGAACTAGAAGCTATAGGAGGTAGACCATATTCTCTATTGGTGACAGGGGTAGCTTGGGTAGGTGGTGTCACCTCCTCCTATTTCTCTTGCTCCTCCTCCTCCTCCTCTACCCCCTCCTCTACCTCCTGCTCTAACTAATCAGCAACCGACTACATGAGAGGCCTCTTGGCCTCAAGCCTCCATGCAGCAGTGGTGTCAATCCCATCCAATGAGATGGCCTCCACATCAGGTGTCCTCTCAAGTTGCCTCACCCACAATCGAAGATTGTAGTAGACGTAAACCATGTCATTAAGTCGTTGGGACTCCAACTTGTACAAGGATCATAAATTAATAAATTATAAGTAATAAAATAAAATTATAAAAAAATATTATTTAATGAATTAAAAAAAAATTGGAAATTTGGAATATTTTAAGTTTTAACTTGTTGCGCTTCTTGGTGTGTATTTTTTCAAATACACTCCAATTGCGCTCGCATCCTGATGAACTACATGTTTGGCTGAGCACTCGAATGGCAAGCCTTCACAGATTGGGTACTTTGCCACCATAGCTTCTCAACAATGCATCTACAACAAATAAGATAATCATAAGGAAAAAAATGAAATTTGAAAGTTGAAGCAAAGTATGAAGTTATGAACTTGAAGAGACAATGAAATTTGAAACAAACTAAAACATCCCTGGCATTTTAGTCTTCCTATCAACCACAATCATGTTAAAGCTAAATGTGCCACCTGCAATTCTATATATCTCCATTTCTTTGGAGATATCTACATGTTCTGCTGGAGATGGCACCATCCTCTGAACACAAGTGAAGAATCCATCACTCATCAATCTTTTCCTGTAGTAGGAGTTGTTTCTGAAACCCCTTATCTACCTTATCAACATAGTAGGTCCAATTGGATTCTTTGGCCCTATCCATGGCCTCATACAATTAGCCCATTGCGGGATTGCCTCCATCAACTAATTGAAGAACTTTTACCAAAGGTTTAGTAATGCTGCACACCTCCTGCACTCCCGCCCAAAAGCTCTCCTGGTATGAAACTAATCTGCATATGGCCTCTCCCTCTGGTTTGCGGTTAAATGCCAAAGCACGCCACTCATCTGAAAGAAAATTCTCTTCACATCCCACATAGAATTCAAGAGGGATTGAAAAGATATGAAACTGGTGGCAAACCGTGTAATGGCAGGGCGCACCAACTCCTTGTTGTTGGTGAATGTTCTCATCAAATGAAGCAGAGATGCATGATTATATATAAATTTTGTAATGCTTTTTGATGAGTCAATAATATTCTTGACAAAAGAATTTTTCCTATGTCCTCCAACATCAAATCAATGCAGTGTGCAGCACAAAGTGTCCAAAATAAGGTAGGATGCCTTTCCATAAGCATCTTGCCAGCAACAACATAATTTGCAGCATTGTCTATTATGACTTGGACAACATGTTCTGGACCCACCTCTAGAATGTACACATCCAACAAATCACATAATAACCGTGCATCTTTGATATGTGCAGATGCATCAATACATTTCATAAACATTGTCCCCTTAGGACAATTAACTAAGAAGTTTATAAGGATTCTACCCTTTTGATCGATCCAACCATATGACATCACAGTGCATCTTATGTGTGCCCATGATGCCCTAAACTCCTCCAATCTATTGGTGCAGTCAACCTTTTCATTTTGAAGAATGTGCCCTCTAAAGTCATCATAAGAAGGGATTTTGTACCATGGATTAACAACTGCAATAGCATCAACGACGGGCTAGAAAAGTGGATTGTTCCTTGCAACGCTGAAAGGAATATCACTCCAAAGAAGAAATTTGCCCAACTTATCGGTTTTTTTTTTTTTTTAATAATTGAAGAGATGGATGGTTGTGAACTAGATGTGGTTATAGGAACAAAATATGATGAGGCAACTACAGGGTTGGTTGTAGATACTGATGCTGAGGTAGAACCAGTACCACTCTCATGTTCACCTCCCAATCCTGACACTCTACTCCCAGTCCCTGCTAGTTGACTCTTCAGAGCTGCCTTGGACTATTTGGTTTGCTCCATTTTTTTCAATAATCTGAGGGCTCTTCGAATGATTTCTGGATTTGTATTTGTGCAAGGCCCTACCTCATGTCCAGGGATTTGTGCAAGGTGATACTTCAATCTGTATACCCCCCTGTCATATGATGCCCACATAACTTGCAAGTCAAGTTTGATTTGTCAAACCCTCCATCAGGTTCACCAAATTCCCAGAGGGTCCAATTTCCTTGGCATGGTTGTAACTTTGTTGAACTCTTGAGTTTTAATGTAAGATGAAGTTTGAAGTTGAACCTAGGGCACAAGAAGAATTGCAAGTTATAAAAATAAAAATAAAATTTACATACAACACATTGAATTTTTGACAAAAAAACCTCAACTAAATGTGACAATAATGGAAAAAATGCACATTCAAACCCAAGCAAAAATGATGGAAAAAAATTAGAGCACAAGAAGAAATTAAATTTGTAAATCTAACAATCAAGTTTTTGCATTTTTGACCAAAATAAACCTCTCCACTATATGCAACAAAAATGAAAAAAACACAATCAAATCCACTTAAAAATCATTGAAAATAAACGGGTTATAGAAACCCAATGAAAAACAAGAAAAAAACAAAAAAATGGGCGAAATTTGATGCCCATACCTGGAAACCACGCTTTGCTAAAGAAACTTGTTCCAAACTTGAATTTTTCCTGCTTGGGATGTTAAATTCCTTCACTTTTCTCCTCTCTTGCCCTTGTAGATGACCTCTCCTCCTCCTTAGCTCCCACTCTTGCCCTCTGTCTGAAAAAAATGACAAAAAAGAACTCAAAATCGCACTTTTAAACTCGTTGTTTCCGCCCATCACGATTTTTAAAGCTTAGATCACAATTTTTTCATGATTGTTTGAAAATAAAAAAATCGCCAAAAAAATCAGCGATTAAATTGGCACGGCGAAAAAATCGTGATTTAGTCGCGATGTTCGCAACACTGGTTTGGTCTGATTTGGTTTTTGTGCCCTCATCATCTCCACTCTCCTCCTCCTCACCAAGGTACCCCTCTCCAGGATTTTCAAATCCACCACTACCCACTTCTTCATCCTCTTCATCAACCCTCCTCCTTCTACTCTCCAACACCATAAGGAGCCAACCTCAAGAGAATGCCAAGCCATATAGCCATGATGTTTGAAGTTTCGATTCTTTGAAATTTGGTGGAGTTGTAGTTTCGTGCCTGCAATAAAATGAAGGAATGGGAATGGGAAATTTGACAGAGAGAAGACAACATTTTCATTTAACAATGAACATATAAAAAACACAAATGCTAGATTAGAGTCTAGATCCTACCTCTTTGGTCTTCAATCCTAAGCTCTAATCTCCCTTGCAAGCTCCTCAAGCTCCCAAGCAACCCTCTCATTCTTCCTCATCAACTCTTGCTCCAATTCCAAAAGCCCTCTCCTTGCTTTCTCATATGCAAATGGTGAATTATGGGAGGGGAGGAGGGCCTTTTATTTCTTTTGCCCCTCCCCTCCCTCCAAAAACTCCTTCGTGCAACTGCACCTTTTTCGCCCATTGGAGCGATCACTCCTCTATTGCTCCCACCTAAAAAAATTCGCTCCGGGAGTGAACAAAAGTGGTCGGGGAGCGATCGCTCCTCGACCACTTCCTTGTTCGCTCTCGAAAAATCAGGGAGAATTTTTTTTAAGGGAGCGTGCTCCCGAGTTCACTCCCAAATGCGCTCTAGGAGCGGGTTCGGGTGGGGGTGGGGCACTCCCCCGCAACCCTGGTCATCTAGCAAGATAGGAAGATCACAACTCATCACACCTCATCGTGATAAAAAAGAAGCATTTACAAAAAAGGATCATAAAGATCCTCCATTAGAATCTTTGTTGGAAAGGTTCATCTCTACTTAAAGAAGGAAGTGTTACATAGATAGTCTACATTCCACCTAATGTGGGATCCACAATTTCGAAGGATGAAGGTATGATGATAGGAAGTGCATCATAATGGTTTGATTGAAGTATTTCCCATCTTCAGACAAGGAAAAGGAAGTTGCTAAAAGAAGTCTAGATGACCATACGAAGAAAGAGGTATGCATACATTTGATAACTTTTTGACAAATAGATAAAGTCATGTCTTCATTTTGTTTTAGAAAAGGATGATTGAAATGCTCTATCTCATGAGCATGTTTGAAGAGGAAAACTCCCTTATGATTGATGCATGAAGACATAAATATAATATGCCTTGAACTCTTCTACATATTTAGAATCAACATTATATGACTTCATGAAGAATATGAGGTAGTGGACAACAATTGTTCCTTTAAAGTAGGAACTATGTATAAAAATCATGAGGAAGCAATATGTGAAGAAGTTGAAAAGAGAGTTCATAAGATGCATCTACATGGATAATCAACTTCTGATGTAAGGAAGGATTGGTTTCTCCATGAAGAAATTATGAAAAACCCCGATAAGTATGATGAAGAAGGATAACCATAGTAATGGAAGCCTTGGAGATGGATTCATTTAGTATACAAAAAGATGTTGATGTCGTAGAAGCAAATGCTCTGATGAAGGGCCATCATGAAGAGGTAATTCTATTTTTGAAGTTCACTGTTGATTTTTGAAAACAAGCATCTGGTTGGATTAGAACAGGGCTACCAACAGAAAGTTGTAGAAATTCACCTACAACTAGTACACATAAAATTGGATGGATGATTCTGAAAGGAACATGACTTGGAAAAGGTAGCAGTATGAAAAATAGTCAGATGATGATAAAGAAGGTCACTTTCCGATGAAAAGAAGAATGACATGACTGGCATTAATTGGTTCAACACTATGTTTCGTTAAAGGAAAGTGATGAGAAAGATGGCTGAAGCCCTACGAAGAAGTTATGAAAGAAAATGGCTCCATGATGACGAAGTTGAAGAAAATGGAGCCCTACAAGCAACTGATAGTACCATGACCTTCACGAAAGAGTAAACAACTATTGTTTGAAACAAGTCCCTAGTTAAGAGGGAGCTTGGATAAATTCCTTTCATGGAAAGGAATGAGTAGATCCTCCTTAGTTAAGAGGGAGAGATAGACACATCATTCTTGTCTTCACGTCAAGAAGAAATAATGGAGGATTGGGTACGCATTTGAGACCGATACTTCTTGAGGATAGTAGTATCGGGAACCGATACTCTTTGAGGATGAGGTAGGGCATCTAATAGGCAAGAGTAGTTGAAGAGGAGATTCCTTGAGGATGTGTGATTCCAAGAGTGGAATGGTCCTAAAAGGACATACCTCGTGAATATCGAGATGGGGTATGTGCCTTGTGAGACAATGATGATGGTGTCTATAAATCATTGTCTCCCCAACATTGTGCTCTAATCTAGTGGAGAGATAGAGCTGTTAATCAAGGCCTTGCTATATGACAATGCTGGTTGACATGATGAGATGCATTGGTATAAGCTAAAAAGATAGCTTATGAGATGGCTTACCAATCCGACTCTTCTTATGAGAATTCTTTAGTATGAGAATGTCCATGTAACTTCAATGTATATCTCATGTACTATTGATTTTATATATTTGATATAAAAGAAAAAGAAAAAATATTATTGTCATTTTGTAAAGCATGGGGTTTCATGTTCAAGGTTAAATTGTTCTAGGTCAAAGCACCCATTGTGTGCTTCTAGGTTTTTTCATAGAGTCAAGAAGTCAAAAGAGTCATTGTCACATGTATTAGACCCTATTGGGCATTTTCTAAGAAGTCAAAATAATCTATTTTGAGTCAAAATATTTCAAAATCTCCCTCCAAGACCAAGTCAGTCTGTAGAAGACATGTCGACCCTTTTTAGGGCTATTCGAGCTCCAAGGAAAGGTATAAATATAAAGCATTCAACCACATTTGGAAGGATCATCAAGCAAGTTTGTTGAAGCACATCTAGAAGACCAAAAGGCAAACAAGAAGGAAGGAATATCTAAAGAAGAAGTCTAAAGTCCAAAATTTGTCTTTATTCTCTCACACCTATGAAGAAGAAGCTAGGGTTTTTTGTAGCTACAAGGATGAAATTTCTGATCTCTTAAGAAGGACCAAAACTTGAAGTAAGGAGGTCTATTTGATGGTTTACCAGCCTAGAAAGAAGAAGCAACCCAAACAAAGAAGAGGAGGAGCCTAAAAGAAGCCCTAATCACCCACACATGCAATGTTACAGCTGCCATAGGAACGCTGAAAAAGTTGCAGACTTGCAGTAGAGGCCGAAATTTGTTGCAAGGGTCGAAGTTGTGCAATTGAAAAAGATTTGACTTGGATTGACTTTGTGAAAGAAAAGATCATCTTAAAGGAAGGTTGACTTGGTCTTGGAGGGATATTGGTCTTGAGTCTAGAGGGTCTTGGAATTCATCATTTGTAGATTCTATAAGAAGAGATGAATTTCTTGTGGGTTTTCCTCTCTAAGAGAGGTTTTGGCCTTGGCTAACAACCTACATCTTGTGTCCATTTGTTTTATCGATCTTCATGTTTTGGTAGCTGTTTGATGATAAGAACACTATAATAATCAAGAGAAGAAGAAGGTAATTATAAATTCTACAAGTTGAAGTAAAGAACATCACAAGCAGTTATCAAAGTAAAGATAAATCACCCCTAATCTAGCTGCCCTAGATTTCTCAACGCCTCTTTGCAGCCACCTAAATCCTTTGATTTGGCAGTTATCTTTCAGTTAACTAAGTGGATACCAATGTTGTCACATTTCCCAAACCATAAAAAGCTAAAAATGATTTTTCTAATATTTTTTAAAGACCCCTTTTAGATGAAAATTAGTGAAAGCCAATACACTGGAATAACATCTAGGACTAAGTTAACTAGAATAAGTATTACTCGCCCGGACAACCACATATTACATAATAAATTTATTCTCTTCTCAACCTTAGTAACCAACCATTCCCAATCTTTTGTTCCATAATTATTAGGTTTAATGTGCAACCCCAAAAACTTAAATCCAAACTGCAAATTAATCTACTGAGAAGGGAACAAGTGAATTATATAGCTACTATTCTCTTGATTAACGCCATGAAAGGAAATAGATGATTTATGTATGTTGACCCTCGTCGATGTAGCGACATAATACAAATCTGGGATATCATTTATCTTTGCAAAGGAGGTAGGGAGAAGAGCTTCCCAACATTCCATCTTTAAAGTTTCTTGTTATTTTGCACTCAAAAAGGGCCTTGCTTAGTTACTCTTCTACTATTATCAACTTTAATGGAGGTAATGGGCAACCCTACCAGGTACCCTTGGATGGCCTGAAAAATTAGATGGTGAACCGCTTATGGGGATAGCAAAAGAGATTATAGAAATGAAACTCATCGCCCAATTGATAAAGTGTACATAGAAACTTAGATGAATTAGCATCAATATCAAGTAGATCCAACTTACCCAATCATAGGCCTTAGAAAGATCAAGCTTCACCACCATTGTAGATAGCTTCTTGGTCTTTCTAGCATGCAATCCTCCTTGAGCTACCCCTATTGCCTCATCTATTTGTCTTCCAGAAAGGAAATGAAACTAGTCATTGGAAATTGATTCAAAAAGGAGTTTCTTCACCCTCATTTTATAATCTTCTATATGTGTGTGTTTGTACTCATCGAAAGAACTTGGGTTGTCAATAAAGGTGGAATTGAAGGTTGCTAGCATTTTCCTAGATGCTTGTGATTCCTTATCTATCGTCAGAAGATAATCCTTTATAAAATCGTAACACCCTAGGAAAAAATTGATTGTCCATCCATTTGAACTAGGGATTTTTCCTTCTAGATGTTGTGCATTACTATTTGAAGTTCCTCCTTTGAGACCATCTTCTACAATCTATATCAATCTTTCATTGTCATCACAAAGCTTGGGAAAAGGAGGCCATTTTGATTACCATGGCGATAGAAACCCTCACTTCCACATCCTAAATTTCTCCAAAATATTCCACTTATTAAGCACTGTCATAAACATTTTGTGCAGAACCCCCATATTCTTTTTTAATTTCCCAAATTGTAGTAACATCTCTTCTATGATTGACATACTGAGGAAAAAAGTTTGTATTCTCATCACCCCTGAAGAGAAAGGTTTGTATTCTCATTGTCATCACACAGCTTGGGAAAAAGGAGGCCATCTTGATTATCTTGGCAATAGAAACCTTCACTTCCTTCTAAAGTCCTACAAAATATTCGACACTCTTTATGCTATGTCCAAAAAATTGTGTGTTGAATTCCTATCTTCTTTTAAATTTCCGAAATTGTAAAACATCACTTCTATGATTGACATATTGGAGAAAAAAGTTTGTATTCTCATCACCATTAAGAGCCGCAAGTCACTGCTTTTAAGCCTCCTTGTACTCATCTATTCAGGTTCGCTCACATTCAACAAATAAGGTATTTGCACACAAGTAAAACATGTTAAGCAACTGCTCTCACAAATAGATTAAAGATCAATATACTAGTGTATTATGTGATTAAATCCCTCAAAGAGGGAAATGGTCCTTAGCCCTGGCCAATGCAACCAATCGAGGCATTATATTAATGGAAAAGGAATTTTTTTACATGAGTTTATCACAATTGATCATCAACAAAATAAGTTACGTGACATTTCTATATCGCCCATGTGTCATGAATCTAACATGTTGGGCACGCATTCATGAGGACACATGTTTGGCACGTGCACTGTTCACAAGAGATGTGCACTGTTCACAAGAGATGTGCCATACACATGCCCTCAACGTGCCCCATCTATAAAGCAAATCTCCACCCTTGAATCCATTTAGTCTAGAATTTGTATTGCTGACATCTGCTATGTAACAGATACCCCTTTTATTCATTTTTTAGTGAAACTGATAATTTGTAGTTATCTAAGATACTTTTTATTTCCTTTGTTATCTAATCCTTGTTAAAAAATGTAACTAGTGTCTGTTTTCATAATTGTATTTGAGTCGAATGTAATGTATTTGTCAAAAGAAAGAAAAAATTTTATTATAAAAGAAATTGACTTGTTAAAGCACAAGTTTCATGCTTGGGTCAATGATTTTTAGGTCAAAGCCTCCATTGTAGGCTTCTAGGGTTTATGTCAAGAGTCCTTTTCCCTGTCATCATGTAAAAGACCCTTCTTGGGCTTTATCAATGAAGAAAGAAATTTATTTTAGTGTCAAATAAGTCATTTAGGCCTCCTCCACCAAGTCAGTCTCAAGGAAGCCAAGTTGGCCTAATTTGAAGGCAAAATCCACTATATAAAGGCATCAACTCGACCTCATTTGGAGCACATCTCAAGCAAGTTCAATCTGTAGTAGCTAGAGGAAGAAAAGAGAGCGAAATCCCTAAGAAAAAGGAGGAAAACCTAGCGAAGGAGAAGGAAGTATTTGTCAAGCAAAAGGAGTCAAATTTTCTCATTTCTACCACGTGCAGAGTTTTTGGGTTATTGGGAGGGCTGAAATTGCAGACCTGAAGCGGGGCCAAAATTCTGAAGCAGTAGGGGGATGAAATCCTGTCTTTGATGCAATATTGATGTAGTATTGTTGCAATTGATCTTTGAAGTTTGGAAGGACAGTTTGAGGGCTGACTTGGTGGAGTGAGGAAGGTCTTTTGGTCAAGTCTAAGGTCTTGGTTTGTCTCAACTTGATTAACTGGGTTTTCCCCTATAGAGGGGTTTTAGCCCTGGCTGAGTGCCTATATCTGGCATCGTTGTTTCATGTTTTGATTTGATGATTGTTTGATGAAAAGAAGATAAAATAAGAACCTAAAGAAAAGCTATTAATAATATCACATGTAACTATCTATATAAGACAATTTTCTAACAATCCTCAATCTTTGTGGAGCTATGTATTTCATCAATGTCACCTTACTCCATATACCTTTATGATTGATCATCTTCCAAATGCCTTTTAGCTACAAAAGCTTGACCAAAAAGGTAAATATTTGTCAAGCCCCATCCAACATCCTCTCTAGACTTTGCCAAACCTTGATGATTTATCATCTTCCAAAGGTTATTAACTACCAATGCTTGACCAATAACGTAAAGGTAAATATTTGTTAAGCCCCATACATGTTGGAATTTCCTGAACCCAACACCCGATATTCATATCCCAATAATTATTAATTGAACGGATACGCGACTAAGTCACTAACCAAAAATATTTAGCGGAAGCAAAATTACTCGATTTGAATCACATACACATAAACCTATTTCTACCCAATCAACAGTTCATTAATAAATTAATCACAAAACTTACTTGGGCTCCCGTCTTGGGATAATGGCCCGACTGAGAAAATACAAAACTGATCACCAACCTCCTTGCACTCTTTCGGACCTAGCACACGTTCCCTGAGAAGTCTCTCTTAATCTTGTGCTGCTCTTGTGTCTTTGACTTAACACTTAGGTTCAATTTATAACTTTCCTAAGTTAAGATGGATGACCAAAATTAGTGATCCATAAACTGTCGTGGATATTCCACTGGACAGTTCATCACAACAGATCTGATAATATTATATTAAAAATATGAGATTCTATACTATTATAGTTTTATTAAAATTTTAAGATTTGTAGCTCTAATTGTAATTAGTGCATGCATGCGAATGGAAATTATGCAGAAAAGTAGAGAACGACAAAATAAACACACACACAAAACACAAGATATGCTCTTCGGGAAACCCTTTCGGAAGAAAACCCAACTGGAAGGTGAGGCCGCTTTGCTCTCTTTCTTTGTCTGGAAATATGGCTGCAAGTACAAAGAAGTAATGCCTGTGGCCCGTGGGCTGCTACAATGCACAAATCCTCTCTGTGTACTCTATCTCCTATCTCTCTTGAGTATCTTTGCTCAACTATAGAACAAAATGCTCTCTAAAGAATGGAATGCCTCTCCCTCCTGGTGGCACGGTTATAACACAACCCGATAGTCTACTAGTGGTTAATTTTGACTACATCAACTCTTAACTAGAGTTACAATATAGACTCTTCTAGAATCCTTTACATCATAATCACGTGGCTAGCCCCTTTTCCATGAATAATGGGGGCTCATGTGGCATCCTCTTGAACTATGGGTGTGAAACAAGAGGGTCAACTTCTGAGTGGCATAACTTTTGTATATAGATTCCGATTGACGCGCTTCTTGCGTCGTTGGAAAAATCTTTGTATGTAGAATAGCATGATATAGCGTGGCGGTAAAGCCACAAAGTTTTACCCCCAAGAAATGTCATTTGATGCCTCAAAACGTTCCCGGAAGGTTTCAAACTTTGTTTTGCCAAATTGGGTCCCGCCAGTAAAAATGGTTCTGTGAATTGATGACTCCACTTTTTCCACTCCAAATGCATCAAGATGGATGACAAACAATATAATGATCCAATCTGGATCAATTAGCTCTTCAGGTTAACTGAAGATAAGTGACTTTACTTTAGTTGAATATCCTATCTTTAGCTTTCTCTACTTTAACTCAAGTACAAGTCATAAATTTAGCTTGCTTTACATGCACATCTCATGCAAAACATTTGCATGCGTGCAACTCACTTGCACACTTTGCTTGTCATAATCAAGCTGCTAAAGAAGCAAATTAAAGTCCTCCTAGTCAAGACACAAGACTAAAAGTACCTTCTGAACTACAAAACTCAACACTCCCTGTTAGCGAGGGAGGTACTTCTGAAGAACCTCCTCCACTTGGATCTGTTTCCAATGTCACCATGTCATCTGCTGTTGTAGCTGCTCCCTCTAAATTGGTAGACTTCTTTTCTACTTGCTTTGGAATCTGATTCGAAGACCGATTCCTTTAGGATTCTACTCCAGAGCATCCATCAATGTTAGCTCATACCAGCTAGTCCTGACATATCTGGAAGAGGTCTCCTACCCATCTTCCATATTAGAACATTGAGTCCCTGGTATCAACTTAGTCTTCAAATCCTCCTGCTTAATCTTTGTCACTAACATCAATCTTGTGCTAAGTTCTTCTAGCACTGCTATGGGTTTGTCTCAGTCCTTTGAGACATCCATGAACTTTGCTGCCAATCCCCCGACTGGTACAGTTTTCCTCTCTCCCTCTGAGGGTTAACTCTACCAATCCTATTGACTGTTGGTATTTTCCTTCATACCTATTGTTGGCTACTACCAACTCTGCCAACAACTGCTGGCCCATGCCTGTTGTGGTAGATCCTCAACCCAACGAGTGCAACCTCTCACAGTTGCTTGATCATGCCCACTGTGGCATGTTGGAAACACTGAGAGGGGGGTGAATCAATATTTACCTCCAATTAGTTATTTTTTAACTTCAGAGCACTTAGATTAACATTGCCATTACTTGAAACATAGATCAACATCATATCAGTGAACAACACCATTCAACAATGCATGACATGAAAGATAGTAGACAACAAAGATTTAGGTGGAAACCCTTTCGGGAGAAAAACCACCGAACACTTCTTAATATTTGTCTTCAATAAAATTTACATCGATATTTTCAGCTCTAACTGAAGGAGGCTCCAACCCCCTAGTTTACAGACTCCAACTTGAAGGACGTTCCAACGCCTTGGTTTTCCAATTGCAACTAGAAGGACACTCCAATGCCCTGGTTTATATGTTCCAACGTGAAGGATGCTCCAACACCCTGTTTTACCAGTTGCAATCGAAAGGACACTCCAATGCCCTATGCAGGCTCCAACCTGCCCTTGCACCAACTTGCCACCCTAATCAATTGACGGACCATGTTTCACAATTTTCAAACTGGATCCACCTGTGCTCAATATCAATACAAAGGAGACTGCAATGCAATCTTTGTTGCTTGTGCTCAATATGTAAATCAATATCAAAACCTAGCAACTTCAATGCTCATCTCTTGTGCAAACCCTGCATAAATAATTATGCCAAAAACTTGTCCCAACATATATATGTCTCTCTCACTGCATCAATCCGCGATACTATTGCTACACCTGTCTCAATAACTTCAACACTGTCAAAGTCAACATCAATCTATTCTACTCATCATATCAACAATACATAATAATAAACCTTATTGAGAAATCAATAGGGCTACAATTGAAGTGATTTATCTTAGGCTTGATAATTGCTTGTGATATATATATATATATATATTTTTTTATTATTAGCTTCTTCTTCTCTTATTATTATGTTGTTCTTATCATCAAATAACTACCAAAATATGAAGATCGATAGTACACAAGGACACAAGATATAGGCTGCTAGCCAGGGCCAAAACCTCTCCTAGAGAGGAAAACCCACAAAAATCTCTTCTCCTCTTAAAGATTCTTCAAATGACAAATTTGAAGACCTCTAGACCAAGATCAAGACCCTTCCAAGACCAAGTCAAACCTTCTAGAGGATGTGTTTCTTCTTCCTCTATTTTGTCTATTTGTATCTTGTACAAAAATTATTGCTGAAGATTCATAAAAGAAACCTTCATTTGCTGCACCGGTTTTCCCACATTGGGTTTTTCCAGGGACAATGGTCCAAAAATAATTGTGTCACTGTGGTTATATATGTGTGTAACAACCAAAAGTCGTATACGCAGCGGAAATAGTTAAAATACTTCGTAGACAAATACATCCATTGTAGGACAGTAAATGTAAATTGTATATTATATAAAGAATTGATGTAGGATGAGTACAAATGAGAATGAGGGTCATGTATATATAGCCAGGTAAGTACCCTTTCACGAACAGGCATGTCTCTAAGACATGCGTTCTCATTATTAACTAACTAACCATTAGTTAATTTACTTATTATTTATTATTATATTATATTATTATGATTATTATTTATTATCTATTTTTATTTATTTTTACATAATTTATGTTCATAACAATGTGCTAGTATTTTCTTATATATGTGCAGTGTATGTATTTTGATATTTGCTGTAGAAAACTGCATATAATCTGTTTAAATAATTTAACAAATAGAAGAGATATTATCAGTTACTGTTGTAGGATTCGGGATCACTGAATTTTCACATGGTATTAGAGCATTGGTAAAGCAGGAAGAGCTCAGTTGCAGACGAAAGAAGGATTTCGAAAAGCACTGCGTAGGCAGCAGTTCGAAACCCCAGAGAGGCTATGCAGTCCATTTGCTATGTGGGCAAATTTTTCGTGGAAAAATAATTCTCTGAGTGAGTCGATAGAGAATAAAATTTTCCGGATCAAGATTTGTCATAAGAAGAGGGAGCAACGCAACAATTTCCATGCAGAGCAAGACATGTATTTTTGCAGTTGCAAATTCAGTGTTTGGAAGGAAAATAGCACAGAAAATTATGGATAATCAAGAAGCCTCAAAATTATCTTCCAGATTGGAAGATGAGTTTGCGTGTCTGTCAGGATCAGCTTCAGTTTGTGTTTGGTATATTGATAGTGGAGTTTCAGCTCACATGACTGAAGTAAGGGAATATTTCTTGAGCTACCAAGAGGAGCAAATGGATTTCCAGATCACTATGGGCAACAAAACTAAGTGTACTTCGATAGGGAGAGGCACCATAGATTTTCAGACGGAAGCATAAACCAATTCTAGCGCCACAAATGTAGTCCATGTGCTATGATTGGGTATGAACCTAATTTCAGTGTCCTAGTTGCAGGGCAAGGGATATGATGTATACTTTGTGGGAAGGAAAGTATATGTCAAGCATCCTACCTGGAAGAAGGTGAGACAGATTAGAGATCGAAGCAACATGGTATATAGATTGCAGATTGATTCTCCAATGGCATTGATAGGCAAAGATAACAACAGTAGGAAGGAGCTGAATGAACTATGGCACAGGATGATGGGACACTTGCACCATGAAGCACTTAGGATGCTTAGAGACTGTTACAGGAGTTCCAGCTCTCAGCACTGAGCAAGATGATCTATGTCGAGGATGTGTACTTGGAAAGTATGCAAAAGCAACATTTCCCAAAAGTGACAATAGAGCCAATGACGTGTTGGGGTTGATACATTCAGATATTTGTGGCCCTATGTCGACCAGAGCTCTTAGCAGTGGCAATTATTTTGTCACCTTTATTGATGACCATTCTAGAAAAACTTGGATCTACTTCTCAAAGATCAAGGATGAGGTCTTTGATCGGTTTCGAGAGTTCAAGGCTCTCATAGAAAACATGACAGGGAAAAAGATTAAGGTACTATGTTCAGATAATGTTGGAGAATACACGATTAAAGACTTCACGGATTTCTGCGCAAAGGAAGGTACCAAAAGAGAGTGGACATCTCCCTACAATCCCCGATAGAATGTAGCAGCGGAACGGAGGAACATAACTATAATTGGGGCACCAATGACCATGTTGTATGATCAAGATTAGCCTAGATTCATATGGGCAGAAACATGCAACACAACAGTGTACATTCAAAGCAGGGCACCTCATAGAGCTTTGGGGAAGAAAATGCCAGAGGGAGTCTTCACCGGGAAGAAACCTGAGGTAAGTCATTTGAGGATATTTAGGAGTGTAGCCTATTGTCACATTCCAGATGAGAAGAGCAGTAAGTTGGACCAAACTACAGAAAAGGGGTATCTCGTAGGATATAGCAAGAACTCAAAGGCATACACAATCTACATTCTTGGTAGTAGGAAGATTGTAGTGAGGTGAGATGTAAAGTTCATGGAAGACCAAGCTTTCAGAAGATTTACAGAGATGCCTGCAGGAAATCAGTCATCAGATGTTCCCTTAGTCCAGCAGTAGCAGGGACGGCAGGTAGAACAAGCAGGGGGGCAATCACAGGATTCAAGTATAATGACTAGTAGCGGTATCTCCTCAGTAGCAGGAGATCCAAGAAGTTCTCAACCGACAGAGATGCAGGTACAGGTGGAGGAACAGATTGAACCTCCTACCAACAGTGGTAGGACTAGTAGGGAAGTGCATCAGGCCTTGAAGGACACAGAAGAGTTTGTCGGAGCTCCTAGAACTGACAAGAGGTAGCGCAGGCAACTTGACAGATACCAGGCCTTGGTGGCTCAGGCTGTAGAACCCTCCAGTTTTCATGAAGTCGCACAACATCAGGTGTGGGTGGATGCCATGGTAGATGAGTATAGTTCTATTATGACAAATGATGTTTGAGAGTTGGTCTCTAGATTTGAGGATATATCAGTGGTGTGTTCCAGATCTACAAGATCAAGTACACTATAGATGGTAGTGTAGAGAAGTATAAGGCTAGATTTGCGGCAAAGGGGTATGCACAAAAAGAAGGAATAGACTATGAGGGGACCTTCACCCCAGTTGCCAGATATACCTCTATCAGATCCGTCATATTCGTAGCAGCACAGATGGTGTGAAAATTTCTGAATCTATACAAACATAAATCCTATTGTAGTCACTGGTTTATCATCTCCTACTTGTTATTTCATTCAACAAGTTATTTAATTATAAATAATGATGAAAAACACTACTGCAGACTACACTGACATACAGATCATAAACTGAAACAAATATGAGATAAACACACAAGGGGCACCGTTATTTTTGGACAACGAGTCCCCAGAAAAACCCAATGCGGGAAAACCAGTGCAACAACTTTGATGGTTTTCTATTATTAAGCAGTGTTTCTGAATACAACTCTGAATGCCCTCTCAACAATCCAGTGACAGAGATAAAATATACTGGCAGAAACCTAAGTGAGATTACCTCACTTCACCCGCAAAATCCCTCTGATTCGACAACTGAACTGACTATCCCCGGCTTCAATTGCGTTGCCCCTTCACAATAGCTGCGTGGGCCTGCGTGTAGCGCTCTGAGACTCTGCGTCAGCTCTGCGTTGGCCTCACTACCTCCAGGAGCTTTGATGTCAACCTTCTCGGCTGATCCTGCTATTCCCTGGCTGATTTCAGACTTTTGTAAGAGGTCATTGATCCTCTACGTTGGCACTGCGTGGGCCCTCTTGGCCCAGCGTCAGTCCTCCTTGGTCTGCACTGCGCCCTTTGGTGTGTCTCCGCCTCTCTCTGCTGAGTATTCAGGGTTCCGGAGAAGATCCTCCAACCCAACTATCCCTGCCCCTCTGTTGCAACTTAGATCACTTGTTCGACTTTCTCAGCAAACCTCGCCCCAGAAAAATTGAACTGATTTGATCACTTGGCGTATCTCCAACTGGCCCTCAAACCTTCTCTTATACTTTTCCTATTGATGAATCAATGATCGAGATTAAGTCCCTAATCAACGACTAAGATTAAAACAGACTTGATCCTCGTCTCTTAGAAGCTTCTCACCCATATTTTTATTAATACCCATTAATATTTTTATTTTCCTAAGTTTAGACTTAGGAACCCATTTAAAATATTAATTATTTTAATAACTCACAATCCAGGCGGAATTTCTCCAAACGATTTCTGGGTCTTGGAGATCTTATGTATTCTAGCCCCTCCACAAAATTTCGGAGCTAGAGCACATCCGATGCTACCCAAAATTAGCACTCTCTCTTAGCGAGGAATGTGCTCTAGCAATACTTCCCAACAGAAGTATCACACTGATCCATGGCATCGGTCCTTTGTGCTACTAATGCTTGGCCTGTTGCCCTTCATCCACTGCATTGCTGCACCCTGTACTGTTGCCCATGACACTGCCACTGTCACTGCTACATCTGTACTACAGCTCCCTCTTAAAATGTTGCATCATGTTGCCCATAGCGTTGCCACTGCTAACTATCGCACTGCAACTCAGTTGCTGAGAAGTAAGCAACTGAATAGCCACCCTAAATATAACATCCTAGTTAGTTTGGATACCTCGTGACGTTGAAGCTACCTTTGCTGCTAATCTGTGCTGACCCTCTGCTGCTACTGCGTTGCTGCAATCTGCTTTGTGCCTCCCGCACTGCTGCAACCTCCACTGCGCTGCTTCAGACTTTGGCGCTCTAGCTCTGCCACTGTTGCTCCATCATTCCTCGCACCAACTGACTCTTGTCATTCTGCTATTGTCATTAAGGGCTCCCATAGCTGTATGTGATCCAAGAGTTTGGGCACCTCAAGGATCCCGCCCCTTTGTGTAGTCCTCCTGACTACAACTCAATGTCGCCCAACCTCTTCTCCAGAGGTGCATGAGCCCTCATGGCACAATCCTCGCCATCATCCTCCTTGTTAGCTTTCGCTGGAGCAACCTTCGAGTCCCCACACCTGAAGCATCTGACCTTGGATATATCCTTTTTCTTCCTTTTCTGTTGCCCTTGCTGTCCCGATGATACGAGAGTTGCATCCTCCTCCTTCTTGACCTGGGCTCCTCTACTGCTACTCCCTGCCTTGGTCAACCTCCGGATCTCTTCCTGTCGAAGAGCTGCCCACATCTCCTCCCAACTGGGGAGAGAAGCTCTGCCAAAGATACTTTGGACAAATGTCTCCTAGTCTTCGGTGACTGAATTCAGGGTAGTCCTGACCATTAACTCAGGATCCGGTGTAAACCCCACGAAAGTCAGCTGCTCTCGTATCCCTTACAACCTGAGTAGGAAGGGATCGATCTCTTCTCCCTTCTGCATTTGGTATTGTCTCAGCTGATTCTCCAATAACATCTTCCGTTGAATGGAAGTCCCCTGGTACAAGGTGATCAAAGTCTCCCACATCTCCCTTGTTGTTTCCTTCTCAACAATGTGTGGGATCACTTGATCTTTGACCCCGTCTAGAATCATGCATTTAGCCTTCGCCTAGGCCTCCACGTACTTCTCCTCGTACTTCTTCAACGGATCAACGTCGACCGGAACAACAACTACCTTCAAGGCATAATCCTTGATGCGATTCTTGTCCAAGACTGCCAGGATCCTGGCCTTCCCGATGACAAAGTTGGATGCTCCATCCAATTTGTCCTAATCCCTTAGTCCATTGACTGCCATCTCTGCTCAAACAAGTATAGAATAGATTCTCTTCTCCCTCTCCCGCTACTGCCCCAACAAGACTCAGATCTGGATTTCTTTGGTGCTAGAAATCCTCTAAGGAATAAGTTTCTTCTAGACTCCCTTTGAATCTTGATTTCCTTCACGGAAATCCTCCCGCCAAATAATGTTGAATCATCCCTTCTCCAATCCTCCTTTGTTGCTACTCAACAACTCGGACTTAGATTTCTTTTGGCAAGAAATCTGTGAAGGCAGTGACTCCGTCTACCTTGGTTTCGTCTCCATAGACAATGTTTTGTAACAATAGTAACAACGTCCCACCAACACCATAGATTGAATTTGCACTGCTCCTACAGTCCTGAGAACTAAAGAATCTGAGCTCCTCTGGCTCTGCGTAGTCATTGTGTGAGCAAGATTAGCTCCTCCTGGCCATTGCATTAATCCTTCCTGGCCCAGAAAGATGGCATAGCTCTGCGTGAGCCTGATCTGCCCCTCTTTGCTTCTGCGCTGGCCTAGATAGCTGACGTAATCACTGCGTGGGCTCCTCCTAGTTACTGCGTCACCCTCTCCTGGCTCAGAATGTTGACTGCGTCACTGGGTGAGCTTCTGCGTCACCTCTTTTGCTCTGCGTCACTCTCCCTCTACGTCTCTAGCTTTGGAACAACGCTGTCACTCGGGACAGTTGCCTCTCTGCAGCAGATTTGCTAGATTTCCTAGCTGATGGCTTCAGTATCCTATGATCTGCAATCCTCTGATACCATGTGAAAATTTTTGAATGTATACAAACATAAATTCTACTGCAGTCACTAGTTTATCATCTCCTACTTGTTATTTCATTCAACAAGTTGTTTAATTATAAATAAAGATGAAAAACACTATTGCAGACTACATTGACATACAAATCATAAACTGAAACAAATATGAGACAAACACATAAGGGACATCGTTATTTTTGGACAACACGTCCCCGGAAAAACCCAATGCGGGCAAACTGGTGCAACAGCTCTAAGGGTTTTGTATTATCAAACAGTGGTTCTGAATACAACTCTGGATGCCCTTCACCCAGCAAAATCCCTCCGATCTAACAATTGAACTGACTATCCCTGACCACAACTGTGTTGCCCCTTTGCGGTAGCTGCATGGGCCTGCATGTAGCACTTTGAGACACTGTGTCAGCTCTGCGCTGGCCTCACTGCCTCCTGGAGCTCTGACGTCAGCATTCTCGGCTGATCCTGCTCCTCCCCAGTTGATTTCAAACTTCTGTAGTAGGTCACTGATCCTCTGCGTTGGCACTGTGACAAGCACTACGTGGGCCCTCCTGGCCTAGTGTCAGTCCTCCTTGGTCTGCGTTGCCTCCTCTGGTGTGTCTCTGCCTCTCTTTGCTAAGTATTCGAGGTTCCGGAGAAGATCCTCCACCCCAACTATCCTTGCCCCTTTGCTGCAACCTAGATCACCTGTTCGACTTTCTCAACAAACCTCGCCCCAGAAAAATCGAACTGATTTGATCACTTGGTGTATTTCCAACTTAACCCTCAAGCCTCCTCTTATACTTTTCTTGTTGATGAATCAAGGACCAAGATTAAGTCCCTAATCAACGACTAAGAATAAAACAGACTTGATCCTCGTCTCTTAGAAGCTTCTCACCCATATTTTTATTAATACCCATTAATATTTTTCTTTTCCTATGTTTAGACTTATGAACCCATTAAAAATATTAATTATTTTAATAACTCATAATCCGGGTGAAATTTCTCCAAACGATTTCTGGGCCTTGGAGATCTTATGTATTCTAGCCTCTCCACAAAATTTCGGATCTAAAGCACATCCAATGCTACCCAAAATCTATAGATGGGATTGGATGGGAAATTCACCAGATGGATGTCAAGACAACATTCTTGAATGAGGTGATAGAAGAAGAGGTGTACATAGAGCAGCCTGAAGGCTTCGAAACTCCTGAGAAGCGCACTCATGTATGCAGATTGAAGAAAGCCCTGTATGGGCTCAAGCAGGCACCCATGGCGTGGTACGATCGGATTGACAGTTACTTGCAGCAGTTGGGATTCATCAAGAGTGATGCAGATCCCAATATCTACTATCTAATGATGGAGAATGAGCCTCTGATTCTGGTTTTATATGTAGATGATCTATTTTTGACAGGATCATCGAGGCTCATAGAGGACTGTAAAAGGAACCTTGCAACAAAATTCAACATGAAGGATATGGGGTTGATGCGCTATTTTTTGGGGTTGGAAGTATGACAAAAGAGTGGGGAAATCTTCCTTGGGCAAGGAAGATATGCTACATAAATTCTGAAGAGATTTAGAATGCAAGATTGCAGACCCATGGCAACACCCATGATTACCAACTAGAAAAAGATAGATGCCTTGGGGGATAGGGAAGTTGTCCCACCTTATACAGACAGCTAATTGGGTCACTCATGTATCTGGTCAACACTAGGCCAAACATTTGTTTCACTGTCAATACCCTTAGTCAATTCATGGTGGAACCAAAAAGGGCACATTGGGCAACAACTAGGCACATTCTCAGATATGTGCGTGGAACATTTAGACTCAGGTTGAAATATACTCGAGAAGATGACGTCAGGTTGAGCGGATTCATAGATGCAGATTGGGCAGGGAGTTCAATGGACAGGGAAAGTACCTCCTGGTACTGCTTCAACGTTGGATCAGGGATGATCTCTTGGTGTAGTAGAAGCATAAGTCATTAGCACTGAGCTCAGTAGAAGAAGAATATATGGTGACCAACACAACTATTTGTGAAGCCATATGGCTTAGGAAATTACTGGTGAGTTTGTTCAGGAAGAAAATGGGAGCGACCAATGTTTACTGTGATAATTAGATTTGCATAAAAATCTCTAAGAATCCAGTATTTCATGATAGGTCGAAGCACATTGATATCATATGTCATTTCATCAGAGATTGTGTTCAACGTGGGGTAGTCCAACTGTAGTATGTCCCCACAGGCGATCAGGTAGTAGACATTGTCAGAAAAGCTCCAAGGAGAGCTAAGTTCATTCAGTTCAGAGAACAATGGGTATGGTAGAGAATCCGTTTCAATAGATTCTAAGAAGCAGTAGTTGAGAGGGAGTTGTAGTGCAGAAGCAGTAGTTGACAACAGTTCAACAGGGTTAGCAACAATGCAGGTGCAACACATATCAGAGTTACGCAGTTGTTGGTGGGCAGTAGCAGCCAAAGCTGCCAAACATCAACAGTGTGACATGAGATGGTGTAGAGACAAGATGTTGCTTCAGTAGATTGCAACACTATAACACATTCCTCGCTAAGAAGGAGTGTTGATTTTTCTAGCATCGGTTGTGTTCTAGCGACGAAATTTTTTGGAGGGGATAGAATACATGTATTCCCTAAAACCCAGAATTCGTTTCCGGAAATTCGACCTAGAGACTACTTTTTTTTTTTTTTAAATGGTTCCTAAGTCTAAACTTAGGAAATTTGGTTAATTAAAGGGTATTAAGTAAGTCATGGTGAGAATCTTCTAGAAGAAGACATGGATTGATTTCTAGTTAATCTTAGCCATCGATTATGTTTTAATCTTGGCTGTTGGTGCTCCAACAAAATATTATAAGAAAAAATCGATGGGTATGGAGGACACACCAGGGAAAATACTCAGTTGCTCAAGTAGATCGATTTTCTCAGTGGCTGAAGTTCGGCAAGAGAAAATTGAGTAAGAGTGGGTTGCAGGTGGGAGAGAGAGGGCATAAGCATAGTCTGAGAGTGCAGGACAAATCTGGAAGGGGCAACATAGAGGAGGGATGCAAATCATCAGTGTAGAGGGTTGATGCAGGGCCTACACAGAGGGCGATGCAGAAAGGACAACGAAAGGGTAGGAGGTCCTCTTCGGGGTCAGAAAAACTCTGTGGAGTGAGAAATTCACCAGTAAATTTCTCTTAGTGATTCTTCCTCTATTTTGTTTATTCGTGTCTTGTAGATAAATTATTGTTGAAGATTAATAAAAGAAACCTTCATCTATTGCACCGAATTTCCCACATTGGGTTTTTTCAGGGAAAATTGTCCAAAATAACTATGTCACTATGGTTATATGTGTGCTAGTATTTTCCTTGTATTTACTTTTCACAGAATTTTATTTGTGAAGGCTGCATTGTATGTATTTTGATATTTGTCGTAGAAAATTGCAAATAATTTGTTTAGGTAATTTAACAAATTGAAGAGATATTATCAATTACTGCAGTAGGATTCAGGATCACCAAATTTTCATAGAGGCTAGAGCTTGAGGTATCTCACAATCCCACTGTGGGAATTGCTTCAAAATTGGAGGGTGCCTAGGAGAAACCCCAGTGCAGATGATGCCGAGAGATCAAATTTTTTAAGTGGGTGGTTTGCAAGATAAATGATGCCCTAGGATGCCTAGAGGGCTAGACGTAGAAAAGAAAAGGTGAGAGAAGGAAAATAAGTTTAAGGTGATCACCTTTATGGTGGACAAGTGTATAATCCTTTGTGGAGATTTGGAGTCGAGAGTAATTGTGACTGTGGATATTGAATTTTCTATGTCAAGGAGGCCTCAAAGACAACTTCGCATAGCATTAGAGCAGCAACAAAAGAAGCTTCAAGAGCTTTATACTTTGTTTTGCAAAATTTATGGCTTATCAAGATGAATTTCAATGAGGAAGCATCTCTAGGAACATTCTTTCATAATACATGGCCCATACATGAAGCATCACTATCTAGAAACCAAATTTCCACAACTTCGCATAAATGGATGCAGTAAATTAGCCCTAGTATAGTGAAATCCCAGCAACAATGTATGTGACAAAAATAGAAAGAAAAAATAGCATTAAATTGCACTTACATGTATCAGGAGTATATCCAACCATCAAGAATTTGCCATTCAAGAAGCTCCAAGACAAGAGAAAATAATCCAAACATCAAAATTCATTCCATGCTCCAAAATTCGTCTTCCAAGAAGGATAGCGAAGTTCTCTAGAGAGACACAAGTCCAATCGAAGTGATGATGAGAGAATGAATCAAATCATCATCTATTTATACAATGTCTAATGAATTTGATTTAGCTTATTTTGGCCTAATTTAACCCCTAGAATAAAATAATGTGCAAAATAACAAGTACTTTTGGAGACAAGCCCAGCAAACTAGCTCAATAACAAAGGAGTAAAATCCTCTCAAGAGAGTCAAATGATCAATAACATATGTCATTGGGCCATAGAGGAGGGCTAATGAAGTCCATAGGTGCCATAATGTGAAATAAGACTCCCAAAAGTAGTGGACAAGGGGTTGGCCCCTTGTTCTCCAAGTAATAAGCATGTGGTGCTTCCAAATGGTTGTGGCGGCACATAATTGTCTTCATGGGTCTCCAAACAAATCAAAGATGCCTATAGACCATCTCTAAGGGCTAGGACGTTGGTATAGGTGATGCCACATCATCATATAGATCTTGGATCATCTGCCAAGTGTATGGTGTAATTGTGGAGTCGGCTAGGCATGGTAAACCAGGTGCATCTTCCTTGCCCAATAGGTGAACTACGAGCAATCTCTGAATGATTTCGAGGATCCGTGGAATGCTATTTGCTGTTGTGGAGGCCCATGGCTCTCTACACACACTGTGCCAATGTAGTGCTTTGGAGGATTAGGACCCCGTATAGGGATACTGTACCCAAAATGGAGACCATCTGTAATCTTGCATAAGATCCAATGTGTCCCCTTGTCCTCCAATACACCAAGTTATTAAAGAAATCAAGTAAAAAGTTTACAAACCATGAAAAACAGGTGGGCACTTCATAATGGCATGCCCTTCCATAGTGGGCTTTGGCATGTGCAAATGTCTCCAAGCTCAAAGGGGGGGTTAACTAAGCACCCTATTAGGTGGTTTCTGCTTCTAAAGGGGGTGTTATGTCCATGGTACATCCTTCAAATGGTGGTGGCATGCGATACAGTGATGGAACATAGTAGAGTCTGAAGGGAAAAACCTGGGTCAAATGCCATGGTGCAAGGGTAGCTAATAAAAGGGAAGCCCTTACTTGGGTAAATGATGTGTAGGAGGGAGCAATTGTGGTACATGAGTTACTCGACGTTGGTGTTTCCACTCTTTTTCATACACCTTTTTCCTTTTATGATTTTTCTTTAGTTAACTGCTCGGGGCTCAAAGGAATGATATGTAAAGTATAGCAGTGGATACCCCCTTTAAGGTGGGGCAGTTCATCGCCCACCAGAGATTTGGACAATCAAGGGTTCCTAAATGATAAAGGAGACTCATCTAGGGCCTCTAGGAAACCAGGGTGATGGCCATGGAAGGGGTAGGGCTCATGTAATGGCTTTTGCCCACGTGCTAAATGTGTTTGTCTCGACCATCTTTTGCATTTTGTGGTACAATTACCTGTTGAATGTGGCCAATTAGGCTTTTTCTTTTCAGTTCTTTTGTATCAGCCTCCGAGGCATCGTTTTAGGCCTGACCCAAGGTGTGGGCAAGTGGAGGGGGAGGCTAACCCTATGTGGACCCAATGGAGGAATGTGGACCCAGATGGGAGAAATGATGAATGGGGCTATAATGAGTGGAGCTAGAGTGATGTGTGTGGATGAGGGAGTGGGACCACACAACCAAAATCGGAGTTTCCCATGAAGTACCATCGTGAGAGCCCAAAGGTCAGTAAAAGAGATCCCACGATACCAGGGTCCAAGGGTAACATCCAAAAGAGGTATAGGGGACAAGAGCATAGACCTAGCCCACTCTTTCCACCGAATCCCCCATTAATTCATGGCCAAAAGTATCCATGATAAGTAAACTACAATACTCATTTACTGAATGACAAGGCATACATTTTGGTTTGGGAGGCCCACCTTCATACATACGATCATGACAGATGGGTGGGGGACCACATGTCTGGCTCAGGTGGCTGTTGGCTGTCGGCTGAGGACCATCTTGGAGAAAAATGTCTCCTATGGATATCACCCACAAAATAGTGGTTAACATGTACCAATATAATAAAAATTTTGAAGCAAATGGGGAGGTAAAAGTGGAATTGTACAAATGCATTGAGCGCATGATACAAAATCCCAAGATTCAGGGCCAGATATTCAATGATCTCTTCAATTTCAATGGGAGGACTAGTACCTTTGGCATGTTTGTGGCTATACGATGCAAAACAATGGATTCACTAGGTAAGAAATGTTAAAGTTTTGAAATTACATTACTCATTAAAAGGCTTCAGTCCAAGTTTCAAACTTTCAAAGTCAGTTGGTAATACTTATTTTCCTTCAACTCTTATTGCAGCCTATTGGTGGCAACAATTTAGTAGGCAATGCTTTGATTTGTAATTTAGATATTGAGCCAAACATGCAGTGCTTTGGGGTGTGAACGGAATCAAAGTGTTTTTGAGTGTATGCACACCAAGCAAAGGAATCGTTTGGAGCAAAAACGATTGAATGACATGGGTTATGTTCAATACAACCTTAGGATGAGGTGAAACCAACTGTTAAACAAGACTTGAATCAAGCAACATACTTTTGGATGACATTGGTCCATCATCAGAGTGGGTTGTGGAGACCTAGGAATTGACATTTGACAATGAAGATCTTTCTTGAATGGACTTGGACCCACCTCCACCTTTAGGGCCAAAGGAATCAAGTCAGAATCCCACTATAGATTCTCAGTCTACTAATTCTAAGGATGAAGACGAGGAGGACAAGGATGGTGATTCTAATGAGTACTAGTACTATTGTATTTTAGTACTATTCTTAATTTTGGGCTTTAGAGGCCATTTAAACCTTGTTTCTTGATGTATTTTGTTTTAGAGATGTATTGCACTAAGTGCTGTTTTGGTATTATGCACTCTTGCTATATAATTGAGTTGTTTTTCATATTTGTTTATAAATGGTTTGAATTTAGATGGATGCACATGAATATATATGCTTTTCTTTAAAATTTGAATATTGTGTGTATTTTTGGTCGACTGGTTTTTTGATTCGATATTTAAACCAGCTCTGGCCAATTCTTAGACTGGGTGGTCTACTGGTTCAATGAGATAACATTGCTACATATGTCAGTTCCCCTTTTTGGATTAACTACACCGTCTGATAGGAAGATACAATTTGATTTTGAGGAGGTTGAAACTAGTGTTGCACATATTTTGATATCGTCAGAATTATTGCAATATTATCTGTAAACTGCCCCTCGCAGATATTATCACCATAACTTATTGCAATAATTTCCTTGTTTTGAAATTATTGTGAAAATTTAGGTAATTGTCACGATAATTTCGAAATTATTGCCTTGTCTCTGTCAATTTCTACTTATTAACAATTTTTTTTCTTTTAACCCTAATTTTTGAAAAGTGAGTTAGGGGATTGGGCTGTGAGGATACTTTGCCTATTTCCATTAAGCAAAAAAGGAGCAATCGATTGTATTAATTTCCCAAGATTCATCTCATGAGATACATACCCTAGTAGTTAATTGTAATATTAAATTCTTAAAATAAAAGTGACCTTTTCCTTGTGAAAATTTAGGTAATTATCATGATAATTTCGAAATTATTGCCTTGTCTCTATCGATTTCTACTTATTACCATTTTTTTTTCTTCTTTTAACCCTAATTTTTGAAAAGTGAGTTAGGGGATTGGGCTGTGAGGATACTCTGCCTATTTCCATTAAGCAAACAAGGGACAATCGATTGTATTCATTTCCCAAGATTCATCTCGTGAGATACATACCCTAGTAGTTAATTGTAATATTAAATTCTTAAAATAAAAGTGACCTTTTCCTTTAGCATTCATTTTCATCCTTTTAATTATATTTTTAACATTATCATTAATTGACTTGGGATGTTTGGGAGTGGTTCTAACCTCGTTGGATTTCATACGGAGAAAATAGAATTTTAGTTCCCACTCAAAAGCCAACAGACTTAACAGTTTTTAGGATTTCAAGATTGGTGGGATTGCAACATTTATACTTGATTTTGTCATTTATGAGGGTATGGAGTAACATTTAATGAAGATCACCAAGCCCTTTATCTACCTTGATGTTGGCAACTTTGACTGCAACATTGACTGTTGAATTCCTCCTTCATAACCCTAGTAAAACTGTCCATTTCCCTCAAGCAAAATCATTGATTAGGATGTTAAGATTTTTTATCTTATATTAATGCTTAGTGGGTGATCTTGATGAGTAGGATTCCAATATAGGCAATGATTTTGATGTTATGTAGCTATTTGTTGTAGCATGATTTTCTTTGGATTTTGAAGGCCTTTTAGAGCCTCTCAGTCTCTATTGATATATTTTGATTCAAAGATGGATTTCACTCGGTGATATTTTGGTTATATGCCCCCTTGCTATACACATGAGAAATTTTGCATATTTGTATAATAATTTGGATTCATATGGATGCACATGAATTATATGTTCTTTTAAAAAATTTGAATATTTTATGTACTTTTTAGTTGACCAATCTTTTGGTCCAGTTCTGATAACATTGTTGAGGATGATTTGACCATTCTCCATTAGGCAGACAAGGGGAAATCCGTTGTTTTTGTTGCCATGATTCATCTCATGAGACACATTTATTTTTGTTTTGATATGATTTTGTATCATTCTATTAGATCTTATGACTTAGGTCAGATATTATATTTCAATATTGAAATGTGATGTATCATTTGACATCTTATATATCAATTTTATTTTTAAATTTATGTAGCACCATGTTTTTTTGATGTTGTTGTTTTATAAGTTAAAAAAAATGATTATTTCATATTTTAAAGTTTTCTGATAATTTCTGATATTTTCCCCTATATTGCAAATAATTTAAATTTTGGACCTTCGACGATAAATTGCCAATAATGATAAATGTATTGGTTGAAACCCATGTAACTTATACTTTTCTACTTGCCATCAAAATTCTATAGTGTTTTTGATGGTTGGAAGAGTAAGTGCCCATTGTTTGTAGCTAAGTCACCTGACACGGGGATTCGGGACACGTAGGATTCGAGATTCGTGGTGTCGGATTCGGACACGTTGACCCCCTGGAACAGGACACATAAGATTCGTTATATATTATTTTATTAAAAACATATATATATATATATATATTAAAATTAGATATTTCTTACACAAATTTTAATTAATGATACAAATTTATTGATTTCAAACATAGATCTTCCTCTATAGCTATTAGCATGCATAGTACATACAAAATTCAAATAAATGTCAGTGGTACTAGTCACATAAATGATAAATCTATTAAAAATTTAAATCGTGATTCATAAATCATAATTCATAACTGAAAGACAACTTACAACTATAGGATAGTAAGATAAACACACTGACAACTGTAGTTTTCTCATTAAGTCATCAAATCAAAATGTGTTACATAGGTAGTGCTGGTCCAATGCCAATGGCAAATAGAAATAGAAAATATAAAACAACTACAGGTATACAAGCATCAAGGCATCAATCAACATCATAATCAACATCACTGTCCTCATCATCATGGTCCCCACTGCTCTCCTTTGCATCCTCCTCCCCTATATCCATAGTTGCCTCTGCATCTGCTGGTGTGGAGGCTGACCCTTCTAAGTCATCAAATCTAACAGGCTCTAGCATTGGATCATTGAGATCCATGTTGGCCAATGCCAACTCAACACTGGTGTCCAGACCCATATCATTAGGAACAATGTTACTTGGGAGCGGGAGTGAAAGCGAGGAGCGGGAGCGAAAACGGGAGCGGGAGCGACATATTCAGAAGCTCCTGGTTTGGTGCTCTTGATTAAATATGAGTTCCATACCCTAATACATGACAAAATTCAATGAAAACATTGCAATCCCCCAACCCTAAAATCCTGAAAAACTGATAAGTCTGCTGGATTTTGAATGAAATCTAAAATTCTACTTTCTCCATATCAAATCCAATGAGGCCGAAACCACTCTCAAACATCCTGAGTCATTTCATGGTAATGTTAAAAATTTAAGTAAAAGGATGAAAATGAAGATTAAGGAGAAAGGATGAAAATGCAGATTAAGGAGAATGTCACTTTTACTTTAAGAATTTAACATTACCATGAATAGCATATCAATACTAGGGCCTAGACTTGATCATGAAGCTGCCAAAACGCTTGCCAAATGAAAATATGCATGGCTGTAATGACCAAATGCGGCATTTTCATACCCGCGGAGGTCACTTTTTGAGCCTAGCGAGTCTTGGAAAACAGGACACGATTCCCAAAATCGCGACACACAGTCGAATTCGACGTGTCAGAAAAGGACACGACGTGTCATTGGTTTTGGGCACGAATCTGGACAGAATTGCGTCGAACACGTTGGATTCGGGATTCGTAGGGCCTATAGGACGAATCCGGTTATCTAGGTTTGTAGCCATTGGACACCTAGGACTACATCCACTCCTCCCATAGGTACGGTGTAAAATTGGGATTCTAAATTCTAGTCTTGAATTTGTAATTCAACCTTATGACATTTTCCTGCACCTTCAATTTTTTTCCCATCTGCTACCATAAATTTCATATTAGGCATTGGGTATGCTAAAACATTCAACCTTTTCACGAGATTTGTGTCAACAAAATTATGAGTGCTTCCCATATCTATCAAGACTATTATGTTGCTCTTCTTGATGTGCGCTTTTAATTTTAAAGTCTGGGGCTGAGTTATTCCTCTCATGGCTGATTGTGATATTTGTGGTGCATTCTCATTATCTGAATCTAGGGAGAAATGTTGAAGATCTTCAAATTTTACTTGGACCAAGTCCTCACTATCTGAATCCCCTTTTGCTTCACATTTATATAAATTCTTGGCATTACTTCCTTTAAGGCATTTATGTTAGGGGTCCCATTTTTTGCCACAAGGTTTGCATTTGCCTTCTTTTATTCCTTGTGCTTCCAAATTAGGTTTGCTTCCTTAACTTAATTGCGGTGGAAGGTATTTTGGATTTTGTATTTCTGTAGTTTGGGTAATCCTTCATCTCGAATAGACCTTTTCGAATCTGGTCAGTGACATTCTTTCAAGCTTTTTCTCTGCAGCTTTTGCTTTCCATATTGCATCTTCCATAGTTGTAATATCCTGTAGCTTTAGCTCATTTTAGATGTGTGGTATTGCACAAAATGTCTTGTCAACTATCCACATACTCTTGTTGCAAGTGCTTCCCATTCACGTCTAAATTCATCCACATCTCTTTTCTGTTGTAGCCTGGTTAGTTCTGTAAAAAATCCTCTTCCTTGATACCTTGGAATCATTTAAAATATTCGTCTTTAAATTTATTCCAATTTATTGAGTATGCTGATTTTTTCCATCACATATACCAATTATATGTGTCTCCTTCCAGTTGCATGGAAGCATATCGGATCTTTTCATCTTCATTATAAATATTGTATATCTCAAAATATTATTCTGCTTTGTTGGACCCAAGCCACACATTGTTTTTCATTTTCGTCAAATTTTGACAATTCCAATTTTGCTCGAGGAAGATATGCAAAGATCGGTTGGTTGTAGTGGGTATTGGTTCTGGATCGTCATGCTATGAGTAGGTATATTTAATTGTGGATTTGGAATATTAGATGGGCTATTTGGGGGTTTGACCTGTTAGGCGAGTTTGGTGAATTGGAAGTCTCTGAAGTGTTTTGTTCTGGACTGGTTGTGCTTTGCGATGGGCCAAGGATAATTAAGAGCTTTTCTAATGAAGCAATTTTTTTTGTAATTCAGCATGATTTTTTCCCACCAATGCCTTCAGTTATGCTTGATCTTGTTGTATTACATTGCCATTTTGATTGATCCGTGCTTCTAATTGCGCGTGCTTCTCCCTCAAGTCCTTTTGGAGTGCCTCATGTTGTTCCTTCATCTTGGTCAGCTTCATACTAAATTCACTCAGTCATTGTCCTCGAAACAGGTAGGGTTTTCCAATTTATTTTGACTGATTTTTCATTTATTTTTTTAATTAATTGATCATTTATATTATATATATATATTATTTATTTTATTTATTGTTTGAAAAACATTACCATTGTAAAAAATGCGATTACTGTATTTTTTTTTAATTTTAATTTTTTTCTCTATAGGATAGCAAATACCATAGGCCAATGGTTTACTAAACCACAGGCTTGTAGACCACCACCGGTAAAATCAAAATTCACTCTTCCTTTTTTTATTATTTTTTTTTATCCACTCTTTCCAATACCATGGGCAAATACCATGGGTTTTTGAAACCGTGGACACTGATACCAGATGTTACACCAAAAACTGAATGTGCGATAAATATAAATGTATTTATACAGTGAAAATTGATAAATGATTTTTACAATGCTTGGGCCTGACTTAAATATAGCCTAGGGCACCTTTTCCCCAACAGTTATCACTTAAAGTCACGACACTCTGATTAATTATTATTTGTTTACAGCATGATCTCATCTTTTCTTCTTATTGTATAACTGATTCATACTTCACTGCCTTGCCTTTGATTATAGGTTGCTGTTTATGCTGAGTTTCGAAGAGATTGGGTGGAGGCATTAAAGTTTTACGAGAGTGCATATGCTGCTCTGCATGAGGTCAGCCATCTGATTTTATAAGAAAATATTTGTTAATTTTTTTCACAAAATGACCTTATTCTGTTCATAAATGGGGTTGGTAGGACCTTAAAATGAAGATTATTGCAATGTAGTCTTTCATTGAGATACTCATTTTTGAGGGCAGTATAAAACTGGACCTCACATTACCATGATTATCAGGAGGCATAAGGTAAATCAGTTTTGTGTCCAAATATCCTTTTGTGACCAACTCTTGCTTTGGTTGGTAAATTGTCCATCGTTAAGAAAGTGGGCTCTACCTTCAGCTTAAATGCCATGACCAAGGGGTACCTATTCTGTCAAAATACCGCAAGACATGAACTTGGTCTCATCCGTTCAGGCACACTGCCAAGGCTGAGTCTCAGTTGATTGCTTAGGCTCAGTTGACAATGAGATATCAAAAGACAGCAGAAAATTGATCACATTAACACAACCATTCTCTTTGGGATATTGAATTGGGTCTATGAGAAGAAAGTTCACTTGATTTACTACTCAACCAGAATCTGCTTGATATCTTTCTGGGAGAAACTTGCTGACATATTGTGCTTGTTATTTTTAACTAAACTCCATATGTATTGATCCACTCACCTTCAGAATTTGACTGTAGTTTTGTCTTTCAACTGTTGTCCACCAAATGATGCTTGTGAAGGCAGTTTGAATTTTGAAAACATTATCCTGTGTTCTGTCAGTATTGTTGGTAAGTATGAGCCCAAAACCAATCATTGTTAGCTTTATTGTTGTCTCCCATGGCTATTTTGTTTAAAATGCTCAAAATAATGTTATAAAATTGAAGGAAAACTCTAAAACTGGTATTCAGCTAGTACATCATAAAAGTCTGAATCACTTGATGTCTCTCAAAAGATCATTTTGCTTTCTGCTAATGTAATTTTGTTCAACGTCCAAGAATTAGAAGTGAGTTAAATTACATTAAGTTTGTAAATGCCATGCTGTATTTGATTTTATTAACTTGGAATAACTATAAACAACTTTTTCAAGTGTGATTGAGTGAAATATTGACTTGATGTTTAAAGTCTACAACAACATGGGTTAAGAAATTTAATACCCCTCAACTTCTAGGTTGACTCAAGCATTGAAGGAACATACCTTGGACTTGGACAACATTCTCTCTCATGGATTTAACTTGAATTCAGCCTTCCTCTTTATCCATTTGAGAGTGTTCAATCATTTGCAGTGATTGCAATAGCTTAAGAAGCCTACAAACAGCATTGCCATCTTTTAAAAAGGAAACTAATTGGCTGATATGATCAAGCAAATTTTTGCTTTTCCTTCTGAAGTTACTGATTACTATGGCACAGTCATGGGATGATTTTCTCCTACTTCCTATAACAACCTAGTTGCTTCTTGTAAAATCTATATTTGCTCTCTAGGATTTGGATACTCTGTTCTGCCGGTTCGAACTTCGCTATCTGCCCAATTTGTGATTGAATTGTGGTAGTATGATCAGCATTGTTTGAAGGTTATATCCCTGCAGCATGCACCTGGATCAGGACATCTGAAATAATCTGCACCATTATTCACCTCTAATATTCTTTCTTTGGGAAAGGTGATGTTATAAACATAAATAACATAAATATATATCAGTGATATTTCATAATTAATGAAGAGACACATGAGAGAACATGTCTCAAGGAAAAGACATGACTTCTTATGAAAGGGCACTCCCACCTAGTATTTATAATGGGCCCTCATTTTTAATCATATCATATTATTTCTCATATAGTGCTTATTGTCTCCGAAACTGGATTCTCTCTTAGAGGGCCACGTGTCCGAATCCGTCGAATCCAATACAATTTGACCTAAATCGTGTTCAAATTTCGTGACATGTCGTCTCCGATTGGGACACAATCGAATCCAAATCGTGCCCCGATCGGACATGTTGTGTCTCGAAATCTGGACACGAATCCGGCAAACTGGTACCCGCGCGGCCATAAAAGGGTGGAAATGCCTCTTATTTGCATCATTTGCTGTCATTTCTTTTGCAATAGGTGAGCTGTGGGTTTGCAACTTTGCTGTGAGGAGTTTGGAGCAAGGAGCCAAGGGTTTGGACTGTTTTCAAGGAGATTCAGGCAACAAGTAAGTGCATTTCCTCTCTATTTTTTTGCATTTGTATTACAACAGTTTGTATATGCATTTATTTTGCAAAGTTGTGCATGTTTTGTTTATTTTTTTACAGTATTCATGGCTCAACCAAGGGCAACAGGTAGGGGGCAAAGGAAGGGGAAGAATGTCCCCATTGGAGATGCCCCTCCTCCCCCAATTTCATTAGAGTCTGCTGCAAGTAATGTTGAAGGAAGACTTCCTCCTAAAGGTAACATTGAGAAATATCCCTTGTGGAAATATGTCACAAGAGAGGATGGACCAAACAGTAAGGTGAAGGGAGGAGGCAATGTGAATTGGAGATGCAACTTTTGCCACAATACTTTCACAATCACATATTTTCGTGTGAAAGACCATTTCTTGGCTTTACTAGGTTGTGGAGTTGGATCTTGTACACAAGTTCCTTTACAAAGGAGAAAAGAAATGGAAAAAGAGTTCACTGTTCGTATGGAAAGACAACAACAAATTTCCATTTGAGAGTTCTAGTGGGGGGCAAACAACAAAAAGAAAGGCAATTTCATTTTGTCCAATGCACAAGATTTTTCAAAAAGAGTAACGAGAAGAGCTTGATCTCAACATTTCCTTTTTTTTCAATCAAAACTTCATATCCTCTAATGTTGCATGCTCACCTCTATTTATTGAGATGTGCCGAGTTCTAATTCACGATGCTCCATCATGGTACGTTCCTCTTGGTTCAGAGAAGCTTAGAACCACAATTTTGACGAAGGCAAAAAAGGAGGTGCAAAAAATGCTTGAGTCTATAAAAGCATCATGGCCAACATCTGGGGTTAGCATTATTTCTGATGGATGGACAGATCCAACACGACATCCACTCATCAACTTCATGGTGTCTTCCTTGAATGGTCCAGTTTTTTTGAAAGCGGTGGATACACTTGGAGAATACAAGGATGCGCAATATATGGGTGAGTTGTTTATTAAAGTTATTGAAGATGTAGGTGTTGATTCTTGTGTGCAAGGCTGTTGGTATGATTGTGGAAGCTAAATATCCACAAGTGTTTTGGACACCTTACATTGTCCATTCATTGAACTTAGCACTAAAATCTATTGCTTTTGATGTGCTTTGGATTGGTAACATTATTGAGGATGCATGTCATATCCGTAACTTTGTACAAAATCATACAAATGCCTTCACTATCTACAAGGAGTACAACAATCTATCATTGTTGAAGATTGCGGATACACGGTTTGCCTCTTGATTCATCATGTTGAAGAGGTTGAGGGAGGTCAAGGCCGCTCTTGGGGCCATGGTTATTTCAGAGTTTTGGTTTTTTTGGAGAAAGACATATCAATTAGCCTCTAAAAGAGTGATGGACACAGTGCTGGATGATGCTTGGTGGGAGAGAGTAGATTTAATTATTTAGATCATGGACCTTATCATTTCTTTGCTTCGATTTGCAGATACAGACAAACCCATCTTAGGAGAGGTTTATGAGGGATGGGATTCCATGATTGAGTCTGTGAGGAGCATTATTCTATAGAGTGAGTGCCCTGAGTATGAGACATCAATAGAGGCCTTCTGTGGTACTATACAGGATATTCTTGTCAGGAGATGGAACAAGAATTGCACACCTTTACATTGTTTGGCTCACTCATTGAACCCAAAATACTATCAATCATGAGTGGCTGAATGGTGGACCTTTCTGCAGATTCCTTCCTCACATGGACGGTGAAATCTCACAAGGGAGAAAAGATGCATTCAGGTAGATTTTTCAGGATAGAGCATTGCTTGATGAGGTGGAGGATGCCTTTCCAAAGTTTTCCACTGGCACTGGTCGATTTGCAGGATATGATGTGATTAGAGAGAGGGGGGCTAAGAAGCCCTATTCTTGGTGGGCAAATCATGGGGCAACAAGCCCTTCTCTACAACAGTTAGCTATGAGGCTCCTCTCTCAGGTGACTTCATCGTCTTGTTACGGGAGGAATTGGAGCAAATATGGGAATTTGTATAGTGTTAAGAAGAGGAGGCTTGAGCAGTCCAGGGCAGAGACAATGGTGTATGTGCACACCAACCTTCGTCTTATTTACAGGCAAAGGGAAGAGTGGTTGAAGGGAAAGACAAAGATGTGGGATGTCTTTCTTGATGATATGGGTTTGAACAACAGTGTTGAGTTGGCATTGGCCAACATGGATCTGAATGATCTAGTGCTAGAGCCTGTTAGATTTGATGATGGGGATACTGTAGAGGGGTCATCCGCCACATTAGCAGATGCAGAGACGACTTTGGGTACATGGGAGCAGGAGGATGCAGAGGAGAACAATGGTGACCATGATGATGAGGACAATGATGCTGATTTTGATAATGACTATGAGGATTGATGACTCATGAGTCATGAGCTACCTATTGCCTTGAGGCTTGTATACTTGTAGTTGTTTTATATTTTCTATTTCTATTTGCCATTGGCATTGCACTACCTATGTAACATATTTTGATTTTGATGACTTAATGAGAAAACTACAACTGTCAGTGTCTTTATCTTACTATCTTGTCTTTCTCCTATTGGATCATTGATGAATGGAATATGTATTATGATTTATCATTTATGAATTTAGAATTTATGATTCATTGATTTATCATTTATGTGACATGTATTTGAATTTTGTATGTACTATGCATACTATAATGTTAATTACTTACTTTGTAAACAATAAAACTTACATCTAGATGAAGGTCTATGTTTGAAATCAATTTGTATCATGGATGAGCATTTATGTAAGAAATATCATTGTTTTCAATATATATATATATTATATATATATAATATATATATATGATATATATATATAACAGTAACCAGATTCGTTTGAAACCCCCTGGCGAATCCGACCCGTGAATTGGATACGATTCGCTGGGAATTGGAATCCAGAACAGGATTCGACATGTCTGTACAGGATTCGTACGAATCTCGTATGCGCACATCGAATCCCGATTCTGGGATTCGTATCCCAAAAAAACGACCTCCGCGGGTTTAAAAACACGCTGTTCCTTTATTTATTCACGCTTTTTCTCATTTCATTTTGCATAGTTTGAGCTGTGGGCAAGGAGCTAATGGTTTGGAGCAAGGAGCTAAGGGAGTAGAGTGTTCGGCAAGGAGATTCAAACACCAGGTAAGTGCATTTCAGCTCCATTTTTTTGCATTTCTTATTCTATTACAACAGTTAGTATATGATTTTTTGTTTACAAATTTGTGCATGTTTTGTTCATTTTTTTAAAATATTCATGGCTCAATCAAAGGCAACAGTTAAGGGGCAAAGGAAGGGAAAGAATGTCTCCATTGGAGATGCCCCTTCTCCCCCAATATCATCAGAGTCTGCTGCAAGTAATGTTGAGGGAAGAGGAGGACCTAAAGACAACATTGAGAAATATCCCTTGTGGAAATATGTCAGAAGAGAGGATGGGACAAGCACCAAGGGGAAGGGAGGAGGCAATATGCAATGGAGATGCAACTTTTGTCACATTGCTTTCAAAAGCACATATTTCCGTGTGAAAGGCCATTTGTTGGCTTTACCAGGTTGTGAAATTGGAGCTTGTAAAGTTGTTCCTTTACAAAAGAGAAAAGAAATGGACAAGGAGTCCAATGTTGGTATGGAAAATGTGGCTGCAAAATCAAGAAAAACCAAGAATGAAGACCCCCTTCCATTTTTGAGGAAAGGCACCACCAAATTTCCATTTGAGAGTTCTACTTCTGTTGGGGGACAAGCAGCAAAAAGAAGAGCAATTGCACTTGGTCAAAACTTCATATCATTTAATGTTGCACGCTCACCTCTATTTATTGAGATGTGCCGAGCTTTAACTCAAGGGGCTCCATCAGGGTATGTGTCTCCTGGGTTAGAGAAGCTGAGAACCACATTGTTGACGAAGGCAAAAAAGAGGAGCAAAAAATGCTTGAGCCTATTGTAGCATCATGGCCAACATCTGGGGTTAGCATTGTTTCTAATGGATGGACAGATCCAGCACGACACCCAATCATCAACTTCATGGTGTCTTCCTTGAATGGTCCACTTTTCTTGAAAGCAGTGGATACACTTGGAGAATACAAGGATGCATAATTTATTGGTGAGTTATTTATTAAAGTTATTGAAGATGTAGGTGTTGATTCTTGTGTGCAAATCATTACAGATAATGCACCTATGTGCAAGGCTGCTGGCATGATTGTGGAAGCTAAATATCCACAAGTGTTTTGGACACCTTGCATTGTCCATTCATTGAACTTAGCACTGAAATCCATTGCTTTTGATGTGCTTTGGATTGGTAACATTATTGAGGATACACGACATATCCGTAACTTTGTGCAAAATCATACAAATGCCCTCACTATCTACAAGGAGTACACTAATCTATCATTGTTGAAGATTGCTGATATAGGGTTTGCCTCTTCATTCATGATGTTGAAGAGGTTGAGGGAGGTCAAGACCTCTCTTGGGTCCATGGCTATTTCTGAGTTTTGGTCTTTTTGAAGAAAAACAGATCAGGTAGCCTCTAAAAGAGTGAAGGACACAGTGCTAGATGATGCTTGGTGGGAGAGGGTAGATCTAATTTTTCGGATCATGGACCCTATCATTTCTTTGCTTCGATTTGCAGATACAGACAAACCCATCCTAGGAGAGGTTTATGAGGGATGGGATTCCATGATTGAGTCTGTGAGGAGCATT
>APFE031131908.1:102615-116160 GCA_000404065.3 Pinus taeda
CATTGCACCAGCACTACCTATGTAACACATTTTGATTTGATGACTTAATGAGAAAACTACAATTGTCAATGTTTTTATCTTACTATCTTAGTATCTTGTAGTTGTAAGTTGTTTTCATTTATGAATTATGAATCATTATTTATGTGACCACTGACAATGACATGCATGTGAATTTTCAATTTTGTATGTACTATGCATGCTATAGATGAAGATCTATGTTTGAAATCAATGAATTTGTATCATTAATTAGAATTTGTGTAAGAAATATCTAATTATATATATATATATATATATATATATATAATAATAAAGTATATATATTTAAATATATATATGTATTTTTTAATAAAATAATATATAACGAATCCTACGTGTCCTATTCCGGGGGGTCAATGTGTCCGAATCCGACACTCGAATCCCTGAATCCTACGAATCCCGAATCCCCGTGTCAGGTGACGTAGGTTTCAAGTGATATACGAAGACAAAATTACTCTTTCAGCAGTGTTCAAAATGTGCATGACATTTAGGTAGGACTACCAAGGTTTCAAAATTCATATCAAGCAATGTTTACATCCCTATGGATCACAAAGTTAAAACTTAAAACATTGAGAATCCATACCTGCAAATCGACGGTTGTTGTCACTCACGTTGAGCAGTGGACAAAAATCCAAATCCATGCCACAAACTATCAAATCTCCTCCTCCTCGGCAGTGACAAATCCTCTTTTCACAAGGTCAAGTCATTGAGTTTTGAGTGTGAAATGAGGGAAAAAGTCAGACTTATCCCTGCTTATACATGGCCCACAATACGCTCGCGATTTTTTGGATCGAATCGCAATAAAATCATGATTTTATCAATGAGTTGAAAAAATCACAATATGCCTATTTTATCAGGATTTTATCGCAATGTTGGTAACTAAGGTTATAAGATAAGTGGTCATGGCTTAGTTAGCTTGAATATGTGAAGAGTGATATATGATGATTGAGATGTGCAATATATAGGAGTAAGATAGGTGTTTGAACCAAACCTGCTGTCTATCAAGATTGAAGACACCTTATTTATGCCTTCTGGAGGCAGCATGCCTTAGTGCTTGATTATAGATGACCTTTGTCTGTAGCCTCTTTAGGATGGTGCCCATGGCTCTTCTGACAATGGAGATGACCTTTATGTGTAGCCTATGTAGTTTTTCCGACCCCCTAGCACATGGATATGTGGTTCTATACTAATTCATTCAAGTTTATTGAAATATGATCAGTATAGGATTTGCAATAGTTTGTAATATCGTGGAGGTCATCCTTGGGCCTCATTCAGTTCCAGTATTTTATCATGTTTCTGTTAGTATATTACACACTTCCACTTGATGTTCTTTTCTCCCTCTTCCTGTGAGTGATGTTATGCCTCATAAGGACCTCAAGTATGTCTCAATGCTTGAGGGTACTTGTGCATTAGATGTTGTTGAGAAAAAGGGTACCAAGGAGGTGTTTCCTAGTGCTTGTCGCCTTTGGCATAGGAAAACACATGAAACACCTTTTTAGTGGGTGACTTTATGAGTTATTAAAGTCATGTGACTTTTAGAACAATGCGGAAAAAGTCTCAATAACATCTGGAACTCCTGATTTTTTCAACGCGATGATTTTATCTACCTAGTTTTTCATGATTTTTTCAAAAATGAAAAACTCGAGATTTAATTGTAAAACTCGGGATAAAATTGGGAGTTTATCCAAAAACTTGTGAGTGAGGTGCTAGGGTGCGTATAAGTTAGGAAAAGGCTGATTTTTCCAATCATTTTGCACTCTAACCTTTGTGATTTGTGCCCATGGAGAGAGGAGCTATTTCTCACTACCTAAGAGGAGGAGATATACCTGATTGTGGGTGATACAACTTCAGAAAACCCCTAACGTGGAAGCCATCTCATTGGACCATATTGACACCACTGCTACATGTAGGGTTGAGATTGAGAGGCCTATCATGGACTTAGTCCCTGATTGGTTAGAGGTGGATCTAGACGCACTAGAGCCGGAGGAGGTAGCAGCTGTAGGGGAGGGAGAGGAGGAGGAGGAGGTGACACCATGTTAATTTTAGATAACAATGTATGTTCTATGCTTTAGCACAATTTACTTAAATGTTCCTTATCAACCCAATGACAATTTCCAATTATTTCTAGTAACAATCACATTAAATTAAACACATTGATAGTAAATGCAGATGGAACATAGAAACATGTGCAAAAGACAAGCCAAGACAAGATTTGGTGGATGCTAGGGAAAATCCCCAATGTTTGGAAAACCCTTTGATCAAATCTTCTTATTATTCTTCAATAGTTCAACAGAGAGAGAGAGAGTACAAATATCAAATTTACTTGCCCAAAATAGTGCAATCAAAATCAACAGTCAATTGCAACCCTAACCAGAAATTGAACGTTGGTCAAAGCAACACCAAAATGTCCTCCAAGTAGCTTGGTCAACAACAGTCCAATTCGGCCTTCCAGGAGAGTAAAAGTCAGCCAAAAACAGTTTGGTCAAACCCAGTCAAAGGAGAGAGAAAACACTGTTGTAATTTTTGTGGTCAAATCCGAAGTCAACTTCGAAGTCAACCCTGGTCAAACTGTCCCAAACTCCTCGATATGTGCCAACAAATGCGGCCTTCAAAGATCGAATTTCTGCCCTCAAAATTGAAGTCAACAGAGATCAAAGGAGCCTTGGTCAACACTGGTTTGTTTTCTTGAAATAAGATCTGTTCTGCCCTAGAAGAATTCGGCCTCCTGCCACACGAGCGAAGTAGGGAGAGGCTGCCTCCATGCTATACAAACCAATGAAGAGAGGAGAGAGAGAGATGTGCGATGTGATGAGTGATGTCCAAATGAGGAGAGAGGTCACTTCTATTTATACAAATCGTTGAGGGTGTGGAGACACATCTCTTGGGCTTTATTTGACTGAGGCCGACCTTGACAATTTGTGCATGAGAGAGAAGAAATTCAAAATTCCACTTCTGCTTGTTAGAATGAGATGATCTTTATGGCAAAATTGGACCTCTCAAAAAGGGGAATCCAATGCAATAATCATCTCCATCATATGAGTTGTGCTAAGGTGGAATTTGGCCCTATTTTCCAATCTTAACACACCATCTAGGATGGGCAGCAACAGAGGACAAATACGACCTCCTATTTTTGCTTCTAGAGGATGACAGAGTCTATTTGTAGCCCCAAGGATAGTGCCTTCTTTCTATAAAGGAAAGGCAAAGCCATTCCCTATTCCCGTAAAAGGGGCAAATGAACTTAGTGATTGATTAGTTTATGACATGCATATGACTCATGATGATAAATCATGAGATACATTTATTATATTTTTTGTTGATATTTTGACTCTTGAGACTGAGTCAGGATTTAGGATTAAGAGTTTGATGCACTATTGATATGTGATGTAGCACTAGATTTTTTATACATCTTATACATTAGCTTTCTTTTCATATTTATGTGCAATACATTTATCTGATGTTGTTGATACTTTAGATGTTAAATTAAAAAAAAATGAATATTTTTGTACTTTTTATTTTTGCCAAGTTTTTGCCGATTTTTTCAAAATCCTCCCGAATTAAATGACTTTTTCAATTTTCGGACCCTTGCCAATTTATTCCTGAAGTCAACTTTTTCCACTTTGCTTTTAGTCACTTTATAAGGTACAAAAGGTACATAGTACTTTATATTATTAAAGTTATTTTATGTTTTTAAAGTGACTTTATGTGGAAAAAAAGTACAAGGTACAACAACTTAATAAAGTGACCAGGGGAAGTCATTAATGAAGGGTGTTAATTTTAGGGATGTTCTATGCTTAGAGCAATTTATTTCAATTTTCACAGTTAGCTCAATATCTTTTCCAGATTAGCAATCACATCAGCATTAAAGTAAATTGCAGATAGAACATAAACATAAATCGCAGAAGAATAAAGCCAAGACAAGAGGACACAAGATGTGGTGGCACTAGCCAAGGACAAACCCCAATGTGGGACCCTTGATCAATTCTTCTTATATGTTCTTCAATAGTTCAACAAAGAGAGAGAGAGAGAGAGAGAGAGAGAGAGATAGTGCGTTTACAACAAAAGTCAACACTTTGACTCTGCTCTAGATAAGAGCAGAGATCATCTCTAAGAAGATGGTACGTGAGATCAGTTGAAGACATGTTGCTTCAACTGATTCTCGAAGGTGACTCCTTCATCTATCATTGTGCTACATTTCGTCATCCTGCTGCACCCATCATCACTATGCTGCATCTCATCATGCTTCATTTATCATGACTATACCCATCACTGTACTGCATTATGTGCCATTGTTGCACCATGTTGCCATACTGACCTATGTGTTGGCTGCATCTTCTTGCTTGTTGTCCTTTGCATGCTTGCTGTTGCATGGTCGCTGTCCCTTGCATGCTTGGTGTATTTGCTGTTAAGTACCATACAACTGTCCCAATGTTAGTTAGTTGTCCCTTGCATGTTGCTCTCCTTCGGAGACAAATGCTCTGGTTGTTTTGGTAGTTTCGGCAATTTCGGTTGTTCCCGGCAGTTCAGGCTATTCCCGACAGTTCCGATAATTCCGACAGTTTCGACAGTTCTGGCAGTTCCGGCTTTTGCCCTCTGCGTCAGTTTTCACGGCTGTTCCGACTGTTCCCAGCAGTTCCGACAGTTTCGACAATTCTGGCTATTCCTAGCAATTTCGGCAATTCCTAGTAGTTCTGGCAATTTCGGCTATTCTCGGCAGTTCTAGCAATTCCGGCAATTCCGACAATTCCTGACAGTTCCGACAATTCTGGCTATTCCCGGCAGTTCTGACAATTCCGGCTATTCCCGACAATTTCGACAGTTCTGGCTATTCCTGGCAGTTTTGGCAGTTCCAGCTATTCCCAGCAGTTCTGGCTATTCCGGCTTTTCCCGACAGTTCTGGCTTCTATCCTCTAGATTAGGGCAGCATTATCCCTTAGGATCTCTCCTCCTACTGAAACCCAAAGACAAGTAGAGAGGAAGAGATCCCAAGTGTGTTGAAAATGACTTGAAGGCCACCTCTATTTATACTAAAACGTTGAGCACAAGTGGGGTTTATTTGGTTGCTGGCCAACCTTGACAAATTATCCCATAACACAAATAGTTGTCACAGAGAATCACAGTGGTATTCATCATGTGTCCAAACAACTCACTTAAGAGCTTCTATAACCATGCAGCTTCACACGAGATCATACTTGTAGCTATGTGTTCGGTCTCGGTGGTGCTTATAGCAACCGACTTCTGCTTCCTGCTCATCCATGATATTGAAGCAAAACCCAAAGAGAACCAGCGCTAAGAAGTGCTTTAGTGATCCTCCACATTGCCTGCCCGATCAACATTCGAATAATCATGCAGCTTCATATTTCTGGTAGTGCATCTCAATCCATGAGAGATTGTGCCCCGAAGATATCTCAGAAGATTCTTAGCACCAATCTTGTGAGGCTCAACCAAATATGAGCTCACCATGCTAACTGCAAAACATATGTCCGGACGAAAGTTCACCAAGAACATCAATGCAAATGAGTTAATGGAACTCAAAGGCATTTTCCAAATCTGGTTTGGCATCATTACCATATAACTTCTAAAAGTTAAGATCCTCGAGGTAGTCACGAGCTTGCAGTTTACCATTCCACATCCAGAATCCAACTCCTTCTTACTTCTACAAGTGAGAGGGTCTGCACCTGTTTGAAATAGGTCGTCCTCAGAAGGTGCTGGTATGAGAGGTCTGTCATCCACAACCTTCAAACAATGGTTTGGATCGGCTTCACTCTTAGTGAATCTCAACTTTATCTGACAGCTATCAATCCTCTCGTACTATGCCCAGGGAATTTTGCTTCAAGCCATAGAGGGCTTTCTTCCACCTGCATATGTGAGATTCCTGATCATGAATCTCAAACCCCTCGGGTTGTTCCAAACCTGTGGACCTGCTACATGAGGGGAATGGTCCCCTTGTAAGATTTTCCTTCGGTACATTTCAAACTGTACTTTCAAAGCTCTTTTTGAATTCAAGCCATCCCTGTCACCATCTGACTCATAGACCTCTGGTGCTATGTGTCAATGGACATGGTCCCCAGTGGACTTCCTGCAACTTGATACAACCCTGAACTCAAAACATCTTTGAAAATCTATTTTCAAACACATACCTTTCCATCGATGAGTGCCACCCTATAACTTTGACTCCATTGCCGAAATTGGACACCAGGTTCTTTCTTGCGATCAGTACATAAAAGAGATTCTGTAAATGAATCAAGTTACCCTCATTCAATTGAGGGGTAACATTCCCTACACCCTTTCCGGGATAGGTGGCATCGGCTCCAAGTATAATCCCATGATTGTTTCCATCTCTACCAAATTAGAGAGTGCACCCTACTATCTGATGAAGTGCGTTGAAGCACTACAATCAATAAGCCAAATTCCCAAAGAATCTGAAGGAGAGAGCCAATAAAAGATAACGCTTATTTATCTTATCAAAAACAACATTTGATTCTTCATACCTGTGGTTCCTTGTTTTTTTTTTTTGAAGAGTCGGTCATTTCCTTGATGACCTGCATTTCCTGTCATTCCTTTGATCATTGAAGATGTTCGTGGAATGATTGTTATCGAGAGACGTGTCTCTACCATGCAGACACTCATTTGCATAATGGCCGAACTTATTGCAACCAAGGCATCTGCCTTTCCTTCCACCCTTAGATCCAGACTTCCCAATGAAGTGATCTTTAGGTAGGCCATCAAAAACTTCTGCTACGCCATTCTGATAATATTCTCTGCTTCGACTTCACCCTCGATGAATTTGAAGAGGGATGAGGAATCCACAGATCCTTTTGTCCTTTCTCAACTGTCTTCGGTGATTGCTCTTTCACTCTTGCTTGGGCATTGTCTTCACCTCAGCTCTGATACCATGTTAATTTTAGGTATGTTCTATGCTTAGAGCAATTTATTTCAATTTTCACAGTTGGCTCAATATCTTTTCTAGATTAGCAATCACATCAACATTAAAGTAAATTGCAGATATAACATAAACATAAATCACAGAAGAGAAGCCAAGACAAGAGGACACAAGATGTGGTGCTAGCCAGGGACAAACCCCAATGTGGGGAAACCCTTGACAATTCTTCTTATATGTTCTTCAATAGTTCAATAGGGAGAGAGAGAGAGGTAGTGCGTTTACAACAGAAGTCAACACTTTGACTTATCTAGATAAGAGCAGAGATCATCTCTAAGAAGATGGTACATGAGATTAGTTGAAGACATGCTGCTTCAATTGATTCTCCAAGGCGAGTCCTTCACCTATCGTTGTGATGCATTTTGTCATCGCGCTGCACCTCACTGCGTTGCACCATGTTGCACCCATCATCACTATGTTGCATCTCATCATGCTTCATTAATCATGACTCTACCCATCACTGTACTGCATTATATACCATTGTTGCACCATGTTGCCATACTGACATATGTGTTGGCTGCATCTTACTTGCTTGTTATCCCTAGCTTGGTTGTTGTCCCTAGCATGCTTGTTGTCCTTTGCATGCTTGCTGTTGCATGTTAGCTGTCCCTTACATGCTAGTTGTAACATTGCATGCTTGGTGTATTTGCTGCTAAGTACCATATAACTATCCCAATGTTAGTTAGTTGTCCCTTGCATGCTGCTCTCCTTCGGAGACAGATGCTCTGGCTGTTCTGGCAGTTTCGGCAATTTCGGTTGTTCCCGGCAGTTCCAGCTATTTACGGCAGTTCCAGCAGTTTTGACTTTTCTTGGCAGTTTCGGCAGTTCCAGCTTCTGCCCTCTGCGTCAGTGTTCCTGGCTGTTCCGACAGTTCTTGCTTCTGCCCTCTGTGTCAACTTTCTTGGCTGTTCCGGCAGTTCCGGCTTCTGCCCTCTGCGTCAGCTTTCCTGGCTGTTCCGGCAGTTTCGTCTGTTCTCACTGTTCCCGGTAGTTTCGGCTATTTTCGGCAATTCCGGCTATTCCCAACAGTTTCGGCAGTTCTCGATAGTTCCGGCAATTTCGGCTATTCTCGACAGTTCCGATAGTTTTGGGAGTTCCAGCAGTTCCGACAATTCTAGCAATTCCAACTATTCCCGGTAGTTCCAACAGTTCTGGCAATTTCGACTATTCCTAGCAGTTCTGGCAATTCCAGCTATTCCCGACAATTCCAACAATTTTGGCTATTCTTGGCAGTTCCGGCTATTCCGGCTATTCCCAGTAAGTTCCGGCTTCTGCCCTCTGGATTAGGGCAATGTTATCCCTTAGGATCTCTCCTCCTACTAAAACCCAAAGACAAGTAGAGAGTAAGAGATCTCAAGTGTGTTGAAAATAACTTGAAGGACACCTCTATATATATATATATATATATTAAAATGTTGAGCACAAGTGGGGTTTATTTGGTTGTGGCTGACTTGACGAATGTCCCATAACACAAATAAATTCATATCTCCATGAATACTTATCGAAATCAGATGATCTTTAGATCAATCCTACACCTCTTGATGAGAGGGATCCAAGAAAAATATCAGCTTTCATTAATAAGATGACCCACATGGAGTTTGGCCCTAGTTGCCAATTTTAACAAAGAGGGAGACATAGAAAGGGTCAATGGGAGATTAGATCACCACCCTTGATTAAGGAGAGCTAAGATCTAATCTCAACCCTTGATCTTAGGAATAGGGTTTCCCATCATTAAGGAGACTAAAAAAGGAGAAAAGGCAAAGGAGAGATCTCATTCATAAAAGTGTAGAGTTGGAGAAGAGGAGAGGAGGAGAGGTTGAGATAGCTTCTACTCAAGGAGGTTGATATAGCTTCTACAAGAGGAGACTAAGATAGCGAGGTTGAGATAGCCTCTACTGAGGAGGAGAGGTGAAGAGGCTGAGACAACCATTCGTTAAGGAGAGAAACTATAGCAAGGAGAAGACCAATCTTAGGCCCGAGTTTCAAGGTTTGGTTGTGGCACAAAAACCAAGTCATTGGTAGAGGTTCTAGTGCGAATTCCCAGGTAGAAAAGTTAGACTAGTAAGCCTGAAAATCAAGGGATAGTTAGGTCTAACAACCCGAGTTACAACGCAAATAAGTAAGAACTGTCAACGTGGGTTTCTGGACAGTATCAATGTGTTTTTCGAGGCAGTGTTTGCATAGATTTTGAGGAGATAAATTGTCAGCCTGAGGCACAAAATCTAAGGAAGGTTCGCTGGACTAGAAGGCACGAGAATCAAGGTATGAGTGTTGTAAAGTGGCACGCGTTTCTATGCTAGAAAATTTGGAAAGTGGCCCGGAATTCGAGGTAGTTAATGCTAGACCTATGACACGAGTTTCTGAGCAAAGTCTATTAGTGGCATGCATTCTAAAGCTGTGATTGTTGGATTGTGCACAAACTTCAAGGACAATGGCACGATATTTAAGGGAGAGATAAGTACCCTTGATGAGTTTTTAATGTTGTAATTATTTCTCTGAGAAAAGCAATAAAAATCCTCTTCTAGACTGATTTTTCCCACAACGATTTTTTTACTAAGTTGCACTGAAACAAATATAGATACAGGGTTTGAAACAAATACGGCAAATTTTTAAAAAATCCAAATACGATATGGCAAGGAAATGACATATATATATGTTGAATTTTCTAAGTCTAACCGTTATAAAATTAATCTGTATTCTACTGGTGTATTTCCTCTACTTGTTTAAATTCGAACAAGTTATTTAATATATTTAAATACCGAAATAAACACAATACAATCACAACATTTACAGATCATCAACTGAAAGAAAACAGGCACACAAGTGACACCGTCCTTTTTGGATAAATGTTCCCGAAAAAACCCAATGCGGGAAAATCAATGCAGCTATTCAGAGGGTTATATTATTATGCAATCTATCTGGGTACAAATGGGTTCCTATCCAGTTCACTTGACAGAGAAAAATACACGACAACAATACCTCTATATTCGAAAACAGGTATTCAAAATACCTGTCCCACAAAACCCTCTCTAACACAATTGAAGCTCAACGCTAGCCCTTCTAGCCTCTATGTCAGCCTCCTGCTGACTTGTGTCAGCCGCAGGACCCTCTGCGTCAGCCCACTGAGGCACTGCGCAACCTCTAGGACCCTCTGCGTTAGCCCTCTAAGGCACTGCGCAGCCTCTGGGACGCTTTGCGTCACTCTAACAGCCTCTGCGTGGATGATGCAGTCCCTCTGGCCCTCTATGCTGTCTCTGTTGGGCTCTATGTAGCATAGACTGGCTGCTACTCTCGGTCTCTCTGCTTCTATGCTGGTCTCCCATTATTGTCTTTGCCTCTTTGCCTCGTACTCACTGCCCCTCGCTGCTGATCACTGATTCAACTTCGCTTAATTACCCTGCTCTAGCAAAATGAATGACTGATCACTCTGGTGTGTTCTCCAACTAACCCTCAAACCTTCTCTTATACTTTTCTTGTTGGTCCTTCAACGACCGAAATTAAATCTCTAATCAACGACTAAGATTAGATTTGGCTTGATCTATGACTTTTGGAACCTTCTAACCTAGTTTTATATTAATACCCATTAATATTTTATTATTCCTAAGTTTAGACTTTGGAACTCCATTAAAAATATTAATTATTTTAATATCTCCCAAGTTGGGTACCATTTGTCCAAACCATTTCTGGGTCTTGGAGATCTCATACGCTTTAGCCTCTCCACCAATTTTCATGGCTAGAGCACATCCGATGCTACCCCAAATCAACACTCCCTCTTAGTGAGGGCTGTGCTCTAGTAATACTCCTCACTAAGCATCACTCTTATTATCCAGCACCAATACTTGTGTTGATGCTAGGCCTTGCCGCCCAACATCCTTTGCACTACTGCATCCTGTTCTGCTTCCCATCGCCCTGCCACTGGCACTGTTGCATCTGTACGGCAGCTCCCTCTGCATTCGTGCTACTGCTGGTCCATCCTTCCAACACTGCATCTGCACTGCGTCCCCTTCTCATCATGCTGCATCGTGTTACTTCATACTTCTACTGCACTGCAACTCAGTTAATGAGAAGTAACTAATCCACCCAACTTTTGATATCCCTGTCAGGCTAGAAACACTCTCGATGTTGATGCTCTCTCTGTCGCTAACAAATGCTTCCTCTACTGACCTTTGCGCTGCTGCAACAACTCCCTGCATCTTGCACCGTTGCACACCTCTCTGTGCGATCCTGCATTGGTGCAACACTCCCATTCCTCTCAGACTGTTGTAGCCTGCTAGCCTCGCGCTGCCTGGGGACTCCTGCATTGTAGCAGTCTCATTCGCTCCATCCGCATCCGTCTCTACCCACATCCGCCAGTCCTACTACTCTCTCCTCGAGGTTCCCGTAGCAAGGTATAATCCAAGAGGTTGGGTACCTCAAGGATCCTGCCCCTCATCGCCTGTAGTCCTCCTGACTACAGCTCGATGTCTCCCCACTTCTTCTCAAGTGGCACATGAGCACTCATGGCATAATCGTCATCCTCCTCGACTTCTTTCTCTACCCTTGCTGGCACTGCCTTCGAGTTAGAAGCCTCTCCCTTACTCTTCTTCCTGGGACACTGATTTGCATAGTTACCCAGTTCCCCACAATGGAAGCACTTGATTTTGGAGAGGTCCTTCTTCTTTCTCTTCTCCTACTTTCCCGTATATGCCAGAGCCACATCCTCTTCCTCCTCCTTCTTGATCTTGACTCCTTTGCCGCTACTCCCCGCCTTGGTCAGTCGTCTGATATCTTCTTGACGAAGAGCCGCCCACAGTTCTTCCCAATCCGGAAGACTCGTCTTGCCCAATATGCTCTGGACAAATATCTCCCAATCCTCGAAGACTGCGTTAAGTGCGGTCCTTACCATCAATTCCTCATCCAGTGTGGCGCCTACGGAAGTTAGCTGGTCACGGATCTCCTTCAACCGACCGAGGAAGACATCTATCTGCTCTCCCTTCTGCATCTGGTATGACCTTAATCGATTCTCCAGGAGCATCTTCCTCTACACGAAAGTATGCTGGTACAATGTCTTCAAAGTGTTGTCCCACATCTCCTTTGTCGTTTCCTTCTTGGTAATATGTGGTACCACATGATCCTTGACCCCATTAAGGATGATGCATTTTTCCTTAGCCATTGCCTCCTTGTACCTATCATTTGCTACCGGGTCAACTGTGATAGCCATCACTCTCAAGGCGAAGCCCTTGATACGATGTCTGCCTAGAATGGACAAGATCCTAGCCTTCCAGACCATAAAGTTGGACGCTTTGTCCAGCCTGTCCTGATCTCTCAGCCCATTCACGACCATCTCGTTGCTCTTCTTGTCGACTCCTCTAAGTCTCTCTACTTCCTGCCTGGAAGTTCTCGGTTCGATTCCTGCTAAGTCTCTCTACTTCCCGTCTAGAAGTTCTCGGTTCGACTCCTTCGAGTCTCTCTACTTCCCGTCTGGAAGTTCTCTTCTAGACTCCCTCTAAGTCCTGATTTCCCTCTTGGAAATCCTTTTGCCAACGTCAAGTTGTCGCACTTCGATTGTCTGTGCAACTGCAACACTGATCCGGAGCCCTTGGCTAGAAATCCCGCCTTGGCATCAACTCCCTCCACCTTGGTCTTGTCCTGTTAGGTACTATTCTAACCACAGTACCACTAGCTTCGCAACGCAAACCACCCACAACCTCCTATGCCCCAACAACTGAAGGATTGAGCCTCTTGGCTCTGCGCAATCCTGGCACTGGCAAAACAACTTCCTCATCCAACTGCATCAACCCACCTGGCCTCTGCATGAGCCTGTTTCTGCTCTCCTTAGCCTCTGCGTTGCCTCTCTTTCGCCCAAACTGATGATGCAGTCCCTCTGCATCACCCCTTCCTTTGTCGTTTTCTGCAAGGATTAACTCTGTCACTCGGGTTAGCTGAATCTGCTGAAAATGCTCTGTTAAGCTTATGCCTTAAGTTTTCCTGTGATCTGCAACCACATTCTGATACCATGTTGAATTTTCTAAGTCTAACCGTTAGAAAATTAATTTGTATTCTGCTGGTTTATTTCTTCTACTTGTTTAAATTCGAACAAGTTATTTAATATATTTAAATACCGAAATAAATGTTAGAAAATTATATATTACGGAGCAATGGAACACATAAAATATTGCAGAAATATAAACACAGAAAATGCACAAAACAAGAGAGACACAGGTGGTTCACCCAGTTTGGGCTACGTCCACCTCGAACAGCCAGTCCTTCTTTCTATTATCCAGCAAAATGAAGAGACACAACCTACAGCAAAGCCGCTGTAATATCCTCTGTTTTCTCTCACAGTCTCACCTCTCTGTTTCTCGCTCACACACACAGAATACACATCTATATCGCCGTCTCAAATACAATACCCTCATACAAAGAGAGGGGTTGCCTTCTAGGGCAAAAAACCCTAAACTAAACATAAGTTCTACCGTCAGATCATCCGCCTAATGAACGGCTCAGATTGACTAGAATTTACTATACTTTTACAAGGCAAATTTACATCTGTTTTTAGCTTCGGGGGCGCTGCCCACGAGCCCCCGCCGGGG
>APFE031131908.1:119354-145999 GCA_000404065.3 Pinus taeda
TCCCATAACACAAATAAATTCATATCTCCATGAATACTTATCGAAATCAGATGATCTTTAGATCAATCCTACACCTCTTGATGAGAGGGATCCAAGAAAAATATCAGCTTTCATTAATAAGATGACCCACATGGAGTTTGGCCCTAGTTGCCAATTTTAACAAAGAGGGAGACATAGAAAGGGTCAATGGGAGATTAGATCACCACCCTTGATTAAGGAGAGCTAAGATCTAATCTCAACCCTTGATCTTAGGAATAGGGTTTCCCATCATTAAGGAGACTAAAAAAGGAGAAAAGGCAAAGGAGAGATCTCATTCATAAAAGTGTAGAGTTGGAGAAGAGGAGAGGAGGAGAGGTTGAGATAGCTTCTACTCAAGGAGGTTGATATAGCTTCTACAAGAGGAGACTAAGATAGCGAGGTTGAGATAGCCTCTACTGAGGAGGAGAGGTGAAGAGGCTGAGACAACCATTCGTTAAGGAGAGAAACTATAGCAAGGAGAAGACCAATCTTAGGCCCGAGTTTCAAGGTTTGGTTGTGGCACAAAAACCAAGTCATTGGTAGAGGTTCTAGTGCGAATTCCCAGGTAGAAAAGTTAGACTAGTAAGCCTGAAAATCAAGGGATAGTTAGGTCTAACAACCCGAGTTACAACGCAAATAAGTAAGAACTGTCAACGTGGGTTTCTGGACAGTATCAATGTGTTTTTCGAGGCAGTGTTTGCATAGATTTTGAGGAGATAAATTGTCAGCCTGAGGCACAAAATCTAAGGAAGGTTCGCTGGACTAGAAGGCACGAGAATCAAGGTATGAGTGTTGTAAAGTGGCACGCGTTTCTATGCTAGAAAATTTGGAAAGTGGCCCGGAATTCGAGGTAGTTAATGCTAGACCTATGACACGAGTTTCTGAGCAAAGTCTATTAGTGGCATGCATTCTAAAGCTGTGATTGTTGGATTGTGCACAAACTTCAAGGACAATGGCACGATATTTAAGGGAGAGATAAGTACCCTTGATGAGTTTTTAATGTTGTAATTATTTCTCTGAGAAAAGCAATAAAAATCCTCTTCTAGACTGATTTTTCCCACAACGATTTTTTTACTAAGTTGCACTGAAACAAATATAGATACAGGGTTTGAAACAAATACGGCAAATTTTTAAAAAATCCAAATACGATATGGCAAGGAAATGACATATATATATGTTGAATTTTCTAAGTCTAACCGTTATAAAATTAATCTGTATTCTACTGGTGTATTTCCTCTACTTGTTTAAATTCGAACAAGTTATTTAATATATTTAAATACCGAAATAAACACAATACAATCACAACATTTACAGATCATCAACTGAAAGAAAACAGGCACACAAGTGACACCGTCCTTTTTGGATAAATGTTCCCGAAAAAACCCAATGCGGGAAAATCAATGCAGCTATTCAGAGGGTTATATTATTATGCAATCTATCTGGGTACAAATGGGTTCCTATCCAGTTCACTTGACAGAGAAAAATACACGACAACAATACCTCTATATTCGAAAACAGGTATTCAAAATACCTGTCCCACAAAACCCTCTCTAACACAATTGAAGCTCAACGCTAGCCCTTCTAGCCTCTATGTCAGCCTCCTGCTGACTTGTGTCAGCCGCAGGACCCTCTGCGTCAGCCCACTGAGGCACTGCGCAACCTCTAGGACCCTCTGCGTTAGCCCTCTAAGGCACTGCGCAGCCTCTGGGACGCTTTGCGTCACTCTAACAGCCTCTGCGTGGATGATGCAGTCCCTCTGGCCCTCTATGCTGTCTCTGTTGGGCTCTATGTAGCATAGACTGGCTGCTACTCTCGGTCTCTCTGCTTCTATGCTGGTCTCCCATTATTGTCTTTGCCTCTTTGCCTCGTACTCACTGCCCCTCGCTGCTGATCACTGATTCAACTTCGCTTAATTACCCTGCTCTAGCAAAATGAATGACTGATCACTCTGGTGTGTTCTCCAACTAACCCTCAAACCTTCTCTTATACTTTTCTTGTTGGTCCTTCAACGACCGAAATTAAATCTCTAATCAACGACTAAGATTAGATTTGGCTTGATCTATGACTTTTGGAACCTTCTAACCTAGTTTTATATTAATACCCATTAATATTTTATTATTCCTAAGTTTAGACTTTGGAACTCCATTAAAAATATTAATTATTTTAATATCTCCCAAGTTGGGTACCATTTGTCCAAACCATTTCTGGGTCTTGGAGATCTCATACGCTTTAGCCTCTCCACCAATTTTCATGGCTAGAGCACATCCGATGCTACCCCAAATCAACACTCCCTCTTAGTGAGGGCTGTGCTCTAGTAATACTCCTCACTAAGCATCACTCTTATTATCCAGCACCAATACTTGTGTTGATGCTAGGCCTTGCCGCCCAACATCCTTTGCACTACTGCATCCTGTTCTGCTTCCCATCGCCCTGCCACTGGCACTGTTGCATCTGTACGGCAGCTCCCTCTGCATTCGTGCTACTGCTGGTCCATCCTTCCAACACTGCATCTGCACTGCGTCCCCTTCTCATCATGCTGCATCGTGTTACTTCATACTTCTACTGCACTGCAACTCAGTTAATGAGAAGTAACTAATCCACCCAACTTTTGATATCCCTGTCAGGCTAGAAACACTCTCGATGTTGATGCTCTCTCTGTCGCTAACAAATGCTTCCTCTACTGACCTTTGCGCTGCTGCAACAACTCCCTGCATCTTGCACCGTTGCACACCTCTCTGTGCGATCCTGCATTGGTGCAACACTCCCATTCCTCTCAGACTGTTGTAGCCTGCTAGCCTCGCGCTGCCTGGGGACTCCTGCATTGTAGCAGTCTCATTCGCTCCATCCGCATCCGTCTCTACCCACATCCGCCAGTCCTACTACTCTCTCCTCGAGGTTCCCGTAGCAAGGTATAATCCAAGAGGTTGGGTACCTCAAGGATCCTGCCCCTCATCGCCTGTAGTCCTCCTGACTACAGCTCGATGTCTCCCCACTTCTTCTCAAGTGGCACATGAGCACTCATGGCATAATCGTCATCCTCCTCGACTTCTTTCTCTACCCTTGCTGGCACTGCCTTCGAGTTAGAAGCCTCTCCCTTACTCTTCTTCCTGGGACACTGATTTGCATAGTTACCCAGTTCCCCACAATGGAAGCACTTGATTTTGGAGAGGTCCTTCTTCTTTCTCTTCTCCTACTTTCCCGTATATGCCAGAGCCACATCCTCTTCCTCCTCCTTCTTGATCTTGACTCCTTTGCCGCTACTCCCCGCCTTGGTCAGTCGTCTGATATCTTCTTGACGAAGAGCCGCCCACAGTTCTTCCCAATCCGGAAGACTCGTCTTGCCCAATATGCTCTGGACAAATATCTCCCAATCCTCGAAGACTGCGTTAAGTGCGGTCCTTACCATCAATTCCTCATCCAGTGTGGCGCCTACGGAAGTTAGCTGGTCACGGATCTCCTTCAACCGACCGAGGAAGACATCTATCTGCTCTCCCTTCTGCATCTGGTATGACCTTAATCGATTCTCCAGGAGCATCTTCCTCTACACGAAAGTATGCTGGTACAATGTCTTCAAAGTGTTGTCCCACATCTCCTTTGTCGTTTCCTTCTTGGTAATATGTGGTACCACATGATCCTTGACCCCATTAAGGATGATGCATTTTTCCTTAGCCATTGCCTCCTTGTACCTATCATTTGCTACCGGGTCAACTGTGATAGCCATCACTCTCAAGGCGAAGCCCTTGATACGATGTCTGCCTAGAATGGACAAGATCCTAGCCTTCCAGACCATAAAGTTGGACGCTTTGTCCAGCCTGTCCTGATCTCTCAGCCCATTCACGACCATCTCGTTGCTCTTCTTGTCGACTCCTCTAAGTCTCTCTACTTCCTGCCTGGAAGTTCTCGGTTCGATTCCTGCTAAGTCTCTCTACTTCCCGTCTAGAAGTTCTCGGTTCGACTCCTTCGAGTCTCTCTACTTCCCGTCTGGAAGTTCTCTTCTAGACTCCCTCTAAGTCCTGATTTCCCTCTTGGAAATCCTTTTGCCAACGTCAAGTTGTCGCACTTCGATTGTCTGTGCAACTGCAACACTGATCCGGAGCCCTTGGCTAGAAATCCCGCCTTGGCATCAACTCCCTCCACCTTGGTCTTGTCCTGTTAGGTACTATTCTAACCACAGTACCACTAGCTTCGCAACGCAAACCACCCACAACCTCCTATGCCCCAACAACTGAAGGATTGAGCCTCTTGGCTCTGCGCAATCCTGGCACTGGCAAAACAACTTCCTCATCCAACTGCATCAACCCACCTGGCCTCTGCATGAGCCTGTTTCTGCTCTCCTTAGCCTCTGCGTTGCCTCTCTTTCGCCCAAACTGATGATGCAGTCCCTCTGCATCACCCCTTCCTTTGTCGTTTTCTGCAAGGATTAACTCTGTCACTCGGGTTAGCTGAATCTGCTGAAAATGCTCTGTTAAGCTTATGCCTTAAGTTTTCCTGTGATCTGCAACCACATTCTGATACCATGTTGAATTTTCTAAGTCTAACCGTTAGAAAATTAATTTGTATTCTGCTGGTTTATTTCTTCTACTTGTTTAAATTCGAACAAGTTATTTAATATATTTAAATACCGAAATAAACACAATACAGTCACAACATCTACATATCATCAACTGAAAGAAAACAAGCACACAAGTGACACCGCTGTTTTTGGACAAATGCCCCTGGAAAAACCCAATGCAGAAAAACTGGCGCAGCTATTCAGAGGGTTATATTATCATGCAGTCTATCTGAGTACAACTGGGTGCCTAACCAGTTCACCCGACAAAGAAAAATACATAGCAACAATACCTCTATATTCGGAAAAAGGTATTCAGAAAACCTGTCCCACGAAACCCTCTCCGACACAATTGAAGCTCATTGTTGGCCTTTCTGGCCTCTGCGTCAGCCCTCTAAGGCACTGCGCAGCCTCTGGGACCCTCTGCGTGGATGATGCAACCCCTCTGGCCCTCTACGCTGTCTCTACTGGGCTTTGCGTAGCCTAGACTGGTTGTTGCTCTTGCTCTCTCTGCTTTTGCACTAGTCTCCCAGTATTGTCTCTGCCTCTCTGCCTCGTACTCACTGCCCCTCGCTGCTGATCACTAATTCAATTTTGCTTAGTAACCCCGCTCTAGCAAAATGAATGAGTGATCACTCTAGTGTGTTCTCCAACTAACCCTCAAGCCTCCTCTTATACTTTTCTCGTTGGTCCTTCAACGACCGAGATTAAATCTCTAATCTACGGCTAAGTTTAGATTTGGCTTGATCCATGACTTTTGGAACCTTCTAACCCAGTTTTATATTAATACCCATTAATATTTTATTTTTCCTAGGTTTAAAGACTTAAGAACTCCATTAAAAATATAATTATATTATACTCTCCAAGCCGGTTACAGTCTGTGCAACTATTCTGGTCTGGAGATTTCATGTGCTTTAGCCTCTCACCAATTTTCATGGCCAAAGCACATCCGATCTACCCCAAAACTCACTCTCTCTCTCTCTCTCTCTCTCACTCTCTTCTCTCTCTAATAATATATATATAAATTATATATATATAAGACAATAAAATTTCATATTACGATTCATCTTTCAGAATCTAAATTCTATATTTAAACGTACATAATCATCATCATGAATTCAACATAAACAAATCATCATCATCAATTCAGCATAAACATTGTCATCATCATCAATGATTATTATAACATTCAACATATCATCAAGTTTTTGTTTCAAATTTTAATCATCAACATCGTCACCAAAATTAATATTGCACACTACATAGTACGAAGTACAAAATGAGCTATGACTTGCAGTCTACTATCATATGGCATATTATTGTATTTAATGTTCATTGTTCAAAAGCTTAAAAGATCATCATAAATTACATTTACATATTATAAAATATATCTTCATCCATGTACCACTTTTTTTATGTACTTGTTCCTAAGCTTAGTGATATTAAACTCCACCTTTTATTTATAAAGTGGGTTACCTTTATAATCAATGTGAAGGCTAAGATGATCCTTCTAGATGCAATCAAAGACCACATTATACCTCATGTATCAAATAAGAAATATGCCTATGAGATCTGAGATTCCCTGTTAAAACTTTACCAAAGCAACAATGAGAACAAGAAGATGGTGTTGCATGAGAAATTGAAAAACACCAAGATGACCAAGACTAACATAGCGACCTCATACTTTAGCAAGATCACAAAGGTGAGAGATGAGTTGGTTGCAGTGGGAGAGATTATCCTTGAGGACTAGTTGGTCAAGGCGACATTGGATGGTTTTCCCAAGCAGTGGGATGGATTCATAGATGGCATTGTTGCCAGAGAGCATTTTCTTGATTGGAGCATGATGTGGGATGATTTTATCCATTGGGAGACCAGGTGGAATGCCAAGAGTGACAGTGAGCATGGTGGTGGGGATGAGGAGGAGAATGTTTCCCTTGTAGCTAAGGGCAAGAAGAAGGCCAAGAAGGGTTCTTCTAGTGGGGCCAAGCAGCAGAAGGGAGAATAGGTGTTCGAGAAGGACATGAGCAAAGTGAGATGCTTTGCTTGTCATAAGATGGGTCATTATGCCTTTCAGTGTCCCAATAAGATGGAGAAGAAGAAGGGAGTTGCATCTTCAACCAAGGTGGATGAGTTTTCCACCAAGTTTGATACAAAGTTTGCTTTAGTGGTGAGTCTTGCCACTAGAGTTACATCTTCCAACGTCTGGTTTGTAGACAGTGGAGCTTCCTGCCATGACTGGAGTGAGAGAACACTTTATGAGTCTTATAGAGGATGATGTAGATTTGGAGGTGGTGCTTGGATATAACTCCAAGGTCAGACCAACAAGTGTGGATGGTAGCTTGGTGCCAAGAGGCAAGGATGTCTACTTTAGGGATAAGATGGGAGTGATGAGAAACACCTTCCTAGGTAAAAGGGAGTGTTGAGAAAAAAGGTTACCAAGGAGGTGTTTCCTAATTTTTTTTTCGCCTTTGGCCTAGGAAAACACATGAAACACTTTTTAAGTGGGTGAATTTATGAGTTAATAAAGTCATGTGACTTTCAGTCATTTTATAAGGTACAAAAAGTCCATAGTACTTTGTCATTAAAGTTACTTTATGTTTTTAAAGTGACTTTATGTGGAAAATGGTACAAGGTACAACTTAATAAAGTGACCAGGGGAAGTCACTAATGAAGATGGAGACATAAAAGGGGGGTCCATGGGAGATTAGATCTCCACCCTTGATTAGGGAGAGCTGAGATCTAATCTCAGCCCTTGATCTTAGGGATAGGGTTTCCCATCATTAAGGAGACTATAAAAGGAGAAAAAGCAAAGGAGAGATCTCATTTTTAAGTGTAGAGTTGGAGAAGAGGAGAGAAGAGGAGGCTGAGATAGCTTCTACAAGAGGAGGCAAATAGCCTCTGCTGAGGAGGAGAAGGAGAGGTGAAGAGGCTGAGACAACCATTTGCTAAGGAGAGAAAATACAACAAGGAAAAGACCAATCTCAGGCCCGAGTTTCAAGGCTGAGGTTGTGGCATGCAACCCAAGTTACTGGCAGAGGTTACAGTGCGAATTTCCTGGGCAGAAAAGGCAGACTAGCAGGCCCGGAAATCAAGGGACAATCAGGTCTGACAGCCCGAGTTACAAGGCAGAGAGGTCAGGACTGTCAGTGTGGGTTTCTAGACAGTATCAACATGTTTTTCGAGGCTGTGCCTGCACAGTTTTCGAGGGGATAACTTGTCAGCCTAAGGCGCAAAATCCGAGGAGCGTTTGTTGGACTGACAGGCACAAGAATTGAGGTCTGAGTGCTTTAAAGTGGCACACGTTTCTATGCTGGAAAATCTGGAAAGTGGCCGAAAATTCTAGGCACTGAATGCTGAACCTGTGACATAAGTTTCTGAGCAGAGAGTCTGTCAGTGACTCGTATTCCAGAGCTATGCTTGCTGGACTGTGATTAAACATCAAGGACTGGCACGATACTCAAGGGAGAGATAAGTACCATTGATGAGTTTTTAATGCTGTAGTTAATTCTCTGAGAAAAGAAATAAAAGTCCTCTTCTAGACTGGTTTTCCCCACGGGGTTTTTTCCAGGGTCAGAGATTGACCAAAAATATCAGTGTTCATTTATTGTGTGTGCTTGCTAAATTTATTTTATCAGCTGAAAGTGAAAGGCAAAAGTAGTGGTAGCCTAGCAGTGTTTATGTTGAATTTTATATTCATGTTTAACTGTGAAATGAACCATGGGGTTGGGCATTAAACAATGATATGCAAAACAAACTGAAACCGGAGGGGCTACATCCGACCTTAAATTTTCTACAGATGTCATATCATGATGTTCTGTCAGACAAGGACCTTAGGGTGTTTACTTTTTTAATATTTATACATCATGGTTCATTATAGTTGAATATACATCATTGACAACTATGTGAGTCAATGTTGATTTACACTAATATTATCTTCAGTGGTTTTCCCGTGGCGAAGGTCTAGGCTACTCCTTCATTTCCATGTTGATTGATATATTTTCATGAATGTATCTCGGCCATGAAAATAGGGAAATGAAAGATTTTCTGTTATTGTCTTTTACATAGATCAGGGATTGCTATAGGCGTTTTTTATCTCCATAATAGTATCCCGTGTTTCCTCTTATCCCAACTAGATTATGAATGTTTTAACTGCTGGTTGTGATGTCCAGATAATTAATACTCCAGCTGAGTTTCTGCCAATCCAACGTTTAGTTGAGATCAAAGTGGTTGCAGAACAACTACACTTCAAAGTTTCAACATTATTGATGCATGGTGGAAAAGGAGTAGAAGCAATAAAATGGTTTAGGCAGCATATGGCGTGGTACATGCAATTGATAGGGCCACACAACACTGCATTTCTTCACTGGGAATGGGTTAGCAGACAGTGTATTGTATTTGCAGAGTTACTTCAAGCGAGTTCTCTCGGAACTTCCATACTTCAACCTCCTACATCAGGGATTCCTGGATCAGTTGTCACTGAATTGGAACAACAACCGGCATACTACTACCAGGTTTGTGGATTTCTTAATAATGAATCTTTTGCAACCCTTGGTGATTTTTTGTTGAGTCTTTTATTCTTTCGACAATGTCTCTCATGATCAAGATTTGTCTGTCCTTGTGACTTCAATATTCTATAAGTGAATCTCCTTTGTTGAGGTTTTATTTCTCTTGACTAATCCTTTATATAGTTACTTGTTATTGGATTCTTCAGAGGCAAGGGCCAATCTTTTAACGCAACTTTGTGTATATTCCAGTTAGCAGCACATTATATGAGAAAGAGGAGAAACAGCTTCAAGTTTGCTTTAGACAACATGTCTGAAGCTTCTCAAAATGCAGTGGACATATTTCAAAGTTCATCCGAGGCACTAGGTGTACCTCTTTATGTGGGGCAATATCCACAATTACTTGAGGATGGCAGCATGAGAAGGTGATTTTTTGTTTATACATATATCAAAGTCGCAAACATGGTACCTGTCTGTATGCAATGTGTTCAGGTTATGAAAATTCAGATCACTGATTTACTTTGGTGTACTGTGTGTCCTAGTCCTACTCAAGCAGAGTATTTGGGGCATTTCATTGCAGAGGAAAAAATATTTCAACATTCTCATGCTGTGATTGATCTACTTATGAAAGCTTATGAGCAATATAAACTGGCTAAATCTGGTAGAATGGTTTACTGTATCGGTTGTGAGATGGGCCAGGAATATTTTGCTGCTAGGGAGTATGTAAATGCAAAGAGGCTTTTTGACAGTGTGGCGGGATTATACAGGCAAGAATCCTGGGTAACATTGCTCTGGGTATGTTTGGGCTCCCTGAAAGAATGTGCAAGAAAACTGTCTTTGCTGAAAGAATACATAGAGTATTCTCTTGAGATGGCAGCTTTGCCAATATTATCAGATTTAGAGTTGGAAGCTAACACCTTACAAAATGAAGATGCACCAGCTGGTCCATTTTCGTACTCCCAAAGAGCTAAGATACACAAAGAAGTGATTGGAATTTTGCAAGGAACAATCTCTGATATACCAGCCCTGGAAGGAACGAGTTGCCTCTCCGTGACAGAATCCGGGCCAATATTTCTAGAAATTGATCTTGTCAGTCCTTTAAGAGCAGTTCTTTTGGCTTATGTCGCGTTTCATGAGCAAGTTGTGAAACCTGGGGGGATGACATCCTTCACTTTGTCATTACTAACTCATCTACCACTACCCATGGAAATTAATGAGCTGGAAATTCAATTCAATCAGTTGCCTTGTAATTTCCTTGTTATAAGTGAAAAGAGACAAGCCTCAGTAAATACTCCCAAAACTAGAAGTCTCAGGGTTGAAACAGTTCCAGATCTGGAGCTGGAACCAAACAAATGGAAGAGATTATCGTTTAATGTCAATGCAGGTATGAAGACTTCTACTCAGCTTTGTGACGTATTTTTATCAAGTAGATGAAACTGCATATGAAGATGTAAAATTAATAATAACTTGCACTGCTATCGTGACACTTGTCACAATGGCTATTTGTTCTGCTTTGTACCCTGATCCAGATAATAGATGGATGTAACGATTTTGCAGGTCTTAGCGGTAAATTGGAATGCTTATCAGTAATTGCACGGATAGGACAACACTCAACCATCTGTTGCAGAGCTGAAAGTCCAGCATCTAGGGAGGACTTGCCACTCTGGAAGTTTGAAGATAGACTGGAAACACTGCCAATGAGGGATGGCAGTCTTTCTTTATTTGGACAGAAGGTTATCCAAGTAGAGGATCCAGAGCCTTTGGTTGATGTTGTGTTAAGTGCATCAGGGCCTGGATTTGTTGGGGAACTATTCCCAGTCTCTGTTCTTGTCAATTCCAAAGGCCATGCTATCCATGCTGGGGAATTGAAGATAAATATAGTTGATTCAAAAGTAAGTTCAATGGCAAGTCCTCGGGAGACAGCATCAACTTCCTTGCAGTCATATCATGTGGAGCTTCTGATAGTACAAAGCAATGGAGAACAATTAGAAAGAGTGACAAGAGATGAAGAAAATTTTCAGAGGTGTTCTGGTATTCTGGCAGTCCCGTTTATAGATGTAGGCACTTCATGGTCTACTCAGTTATTCATTAAGTGGCACAAACCAAAGCTGGTAACTTTATTTGTTTCACTTGGATACCAAGCTTCTCAAAAAATCCATGTGCATAAGAGCTTACAGTTAGAGGGTAGGATTCCTATCACTGTCAGCCACAGATATATGACACCATTTAGACGAGATTCTCTGTTACTGGAAAATGTTAAAAACAAAACATCTTCTGATTTAGACGTTTCATTGGCTTTAAATGAAGCCAATGTACTTGTGGTAACAGCAAGAAATTTTACCGAAGTTCCCTTAAGATTGATATCAATAACTGTTGAGGAGGAGGATGGCTCTTTATGCTCTGTAAGGCAGGCTGGAGAAACTTATGCTGGATCGCTTTCTGTTGCAACAGCTGATTTGGAACATTATCATGCAGAGCCTGAAGCTGAAAGGGGAAGTATAACAGAATCTGATCTTTCGTTTTTACTGATGCCAAATGAAGCATACAGGCAGATCTTTTCAGTGCGCCCATCTGTCACGTCTTCAGCACTTGGTGTAGGGACTGTTTGCATTAGATGGAAAAGGGATATGGAATCTATGAAGTTATTCTCACAGGAAAAAGCAAGGGATGTTTCTCATTTTCAGCCTAAAGTAACTATTGATTCCCCAACAGTGACAACAACGCAAGTAAAGCTTTCATCTGTAAGAGTGGAGAAACCTCCATTAGTTGTCAGTCTGGAGTGCCCTTCTCATGCTTTATTTGGGGCACCCTTCACACTTGCTTGGAAAATACAAAATGAGACGACGTGTCTGCAAGAAGTTAGATTTTCTTTAGTTGATTCACAGAGCTTCCTTGTGTCTGGAGCTCATAGTGACACGATTTCTATTTTACCTTATTCTAGCCATATACTGTCTTACAAGCTTGTTCCTTTAGCTTCTGGTCTGTTGCAGTTACCACAAGTCAATCTTACTGCTACTCGGTACTCAGCTAGTTTCCATCCTCCTACAGCAAGTACACAGCTATTTGTTTTTCCATCCAATCCTCATTTGAAATCAGGTCCTTTTACATCTGGGTTGGCTATTGTTAATTCTGGATAAATCCATGAAAAATAAACACCATTCAGTATTTCAAGCATTTCTATATGAAAAGTCAATGATGCATCACACCCAAACAAGAGTCTCTAACAGTGGAAGCCCTAGTATAAATGTTTGTCTTTCTTTTGGATTTTATCAAAGAGTTTCCTGATTTTCCTTTCCGCCTTCTTACTCTCGTTGCTCCAAACAGAGAATCATAAAGTCGTGATGTATTTGTGTTTCAGAAGCCAATTATGTTCATGGTCCACGACATCATATTTAGAGGCATTTACCAAAGTCCAGCTACTTGTCTACTAATACAATTTACATCAGGTTACTTTAGCACAGGGATTTTTAGAATCTTACAGTGTTCCTACATGATATGTATACATTTGTATCTCTATTTATATCCTCTTATGTGTTTGTAAACAAATAAATTTTTTCATTTGGGTATGATTCCCAATATGTTGTAGTAATAACAAAGTGGGCTTGTTTCGGTGATTGTGCCAAGGCAAGCTTGACCAATCATTTCTCACTTCAATTCCCATTATGCTTCCATTTGGAGAACTGAGCTCTTTAACACCTCAACCTATGGCATAGGTGATTTTTTGTTGGGCTGAATAAAATAAGAATAAAGGACACATGGACCATAAAGCTGCACATGAAATTCAGTACCAGTTAAAGGATGTGAGCAATAACAGCCCGATGAAGAGATACATGCCCGTTGAGGCCAACGACTACTTGAAATTGTTGTCGGCACTTCTGCCGTGTTGCACTGGATAACCTTGTATTGGTTATATATTTTGGACAAAATTATTTTAACTCAATGAATCCTATGTTTCTTATCTGGGAGTATTCTGGTATTAGTTATCGACTGAATTTCTGATTACCGATTTGACTTCCACTGTGTGGTCCTGAGCCCTGTCTGCTCAAAATAAAAAATTAAAATTGCAAATACATTATATTTAAGGTAAGAATGCGTTGCTTCAATAAGCTGATGGCTACATTTCATAGGAATTTTAGATGTATGACAATTCGAGGCGGCAAGGCCCCAGATGAAATAATTCTGCAAAATATTTGAATTTTATGTCGTCAACCTTTATACTCTTGTACTTGTACAGGGAACTATTGGTTCCAAGTTTGCATTACAAAAGGCGGCTGTTCTAGTGACATTTGCCTGCATGTGAAAAGGAATTTTGAGGTTTCAGTAATAATTTTGAGGTTGCACGATTATTATTTCATGTTTCAGTAATAATATCTGGCATTCTGAATGAGATATCAAATATAAATGGAGTGCGATGGACGCTGTATGAAATGGAGCCCGCCTTAAAACTATTATTCAAAGTTCAGATGCTCTATATGGGCAATCCAAACATGATCAATTAGTTTTGCAAAACATCGATATCCCCTAATAAGTGGACTATGTAGACACGTAAAGTTAGAAATATGAAGGCACTCTGATAGAATCCCCAAATGTCAGCAATACATTTGACAATGGAAAACTGTATTGTTGGAGAGTTGGGCAGAAATTCATCTTCTCTGAATCAAGGGAGGCCAAATTTATAAGGTTTTGATACAGGTTTGTCAGCTGGATAATGGGTAATGCATGAATGTAAAAATGCTTCGGTTAACGCAATAGTTATGTATGAAAAGGGGCAGGAACATTTAGAAGAATTGTATAATTATATTTAAGATTTAATGGCGATTAATATAAATATGTTGTGCATTACAAAAGTAATGTAAAATATTTTATGGAAACTAAATTCATACATGTTTTAAGAAAAATGATTTATAATTGTCAATTTGTAAGAATATATTTGTAACTCGTGTTGATACCAACTCGGCCTATTCTCAGCTAGTCAAATGAACATTAACCAGGCAATAACATTGATTAGACTGGCTAACAGGAATTCATTTTTTCAGTGTGAATTGTCAGGCAATAACATTGATTAGACTGGCCAACAAGAATTAATTTTTTCAGTGTGAATTGTCAGGCAATAGCATTGATTAGACTGGCCAACAGGAATTCAATTTTTCAGTGTGTGATTTGTCCGGAGTGTCGACACCAACTCCACCTAATCTCGACTATTAAACTCAACATTGACCAGACACCAACATTTAACTAGACTGGCAAACGAGAAGGCAACTTGAATAGTTAGTATGTGTGTTTGAGAAGTCAGGTAGTTGTATATACAGAAAAAAAGAATATTCGGCATACATGATGTAGCAGCGACAACTATCATGTAATATGGATGTCATATTGAAATCTGAATGGCAATTTCTTGCGAAAAAACAGAGATAAAAGAAGAGATAGGTGGCATTTGAAATCATTATATTTTCCAAGCAAATCAATTTGTTCCTTTCAAAGTCCTGAAATTTTAGTGAACATCAATGTTGACTACTCATCATTTTGGCAAGATTTTTACAAATCATGAGAGAATTTTTTATAAAATCAAATTAATAACCCATGTAGGTTTCAAAGCAGAGGACAAACAATGAATTTTGAAAGATATGAATTTCAATAGAAGATGATAAATTTGGGCATACATAAAAATAAAATAAAATAATTATATTCAAATACATGATTGAATTTCACTTTTTAAGAGGGATATTTATTGAATTTGTTTATTATATTAGCACAATTACAAAAGTGGTTGATGTAGGTAGATTGATATCATTTTCCACTTTTCAAAACCAGTAACATTGATATCAACTATTTATAATTATGTAATTGGCAATACTTTATATAAGATTGCTGATATGCAATTTAAAATTTATAAATATAAAAGATTTAAAACAAATCTTTAAATTCTACATTATTAAACCCTAATAAAACTTAAATAGATTTACTAAATATTATTAAGGGCAAATCTTATTAAACATTAATAAAATTAAGTTTTTAAGTCCTACTTATTAAACCCCTAAAAGTAAATATTATTGAACATTAATAAAAGAAAAATTTTAAACCTTAGATTATTAAAACCATTATTATGTAGCTCTTAGTTGCAATTTTCAAAAACCTTAAAGATTCAACTTAGGGTTTTCATTGCTAATATATTAAAATAATTAAAGATTTCAATTGGGTTTGATCAAAGTTGCTAAAACTTATCAAAAGCCATGTAATGGAACTCTGATTCACTACACGGCTAATCTTGTGAACAAAATTCAAGCACACATGGAATCACATAATGCGATGAAATATGGTATACAAACTCTACTTTAAAATGAATTTAAGGACGAAATGAAGAGAATATAAAGATAATTCAGTAAATCATGTTAGAACTCCTCATATTGGTCGAGCATGTGCTAAAATTTAAATAGTACAAAGTCAAAACCACCAAAGCTCAAATTTATTGATAATAGAGAAAACAAACAACCTTTGCAATATCCTTTAACTATTTATATTAAAAGTGACTCAAAGGTGCCATGATATGTACATAACTATTAGTAGTATTCACCCCTTTCTAAGTCGATAGATGCAATTTAAGGAAATACCATCGGATTAATGTGGGAGAGGAAATATCATCAGATCGTGGTGGGGGGCTTTGTACCTTTTGTTGTTATTTTGGCATAACCCACCAATGAATGCTCACTTATTGGATATTCATGCCATCATATGTAATCAATCTAAGGTCTCAATTTATCCTCATTCATCGTCATTATCTATGGCTAGTTCTTTTCTCTACTAGGAAGAATCAAATGAATCATAATGATATTGAATCAAAAGGTAACATCATATGGCCAAGCACCAAACTAACAAAAATATAATGGAATAAACAAGCTAATTGAAGCAACTCTAGATAAAGCTAAAAAAAAGAGCCAAGCTAGTGGGAATGTATGATATGTGGTAGCGAAGACTATCCAAACAACAAAATTGAGACAAACATTGTCTAGATTAGTAATTTATCAATACCTTTGCATTAACAATTGTAATTTAGTTAAACAATTACACCCAAGCCCTTGATTTAGGCTACATGACGAAGATATTCCAAATCTCATCCATCCATTCAAAACTTTAATGAAAAGAATGTATCAACTATCACCTAGTTTCCAATATAGGATGCCTATTGGTGTAGCAAGGAGGATGCCTACAATAAGGTAGTGATTGCAGGAATTAGGTTGAGAAAGAACAATTTGATTGGTGGCATAAAGGCATCATTAGCACCAAAGTAGAAGTTCACGACATTGTGTTAATTAATATCGACAAGTTGACCAATCCTTATCAGTTGACATATGAAAAGATTAACGAGCCAAAGAAAAGGGGTTGAAGTTCAAGCATTATCAGATCAAACATGATGAAAATAACTATTAGCTTTTCTACTTGGAGAAATGACAACAAAGATATGCAAGAACAAGTGGTTCAAACCATTTCCCAAGGCATGTTAACACTACCAAGAAACTTATGCTTACAATGAAGACTAACATAATGCCCATAACAATCCATTACCATAGCATCTATGAAAAAGGGGTTTAAGGCATAATGTTTGAAGACAAATATGTTGAACAAATGTTAAATTGGAAGACGATACATGTCTAAATGTGAAAGTAGAAATAGTGAGCAAGGGGTTAAGTTACCATGAAAGGGCGAGATCACTGAGTTGATCTATTAGTTAATATTATATAATTACAGTTTAATAATATTAATTATATGTTACTTTTCGAGGAAATTCATGTAGGATCCCACCCTTTCCCAAAACATCTAGATGATGGATGGCTCAACCACAAACCACAAAAAATGGTTAGCAACCAAGTAGGAATCTACTAAATTTGTACCTACAACCTCTAGCTTGTTGGAATCACGATTTCCATTAGACCAAAACCCACAGACACTAGTCTTCGCTATAATCACCAGAGTTAGGATCCATGAGAGGCGATTAGTCCATGTCATGAAACACATGGGGAGTGTCAAACCCAATGTCCAACAATCTCCCCCCCAACACGAGTCGAGCGAGCTTCAAACTCAAGACTTGTCTCTTTGATACCACTTGTTGGAATCATGACTGTCGTTAGACCAAAACCCATAGGCATTAGTTTGCACTACAATCACCAAAGTTAGGGTCCATGAGAGGCAGTTAGTCTATGTCATGAAACACATGGGGAACATTGAACCTAATGTCTAACATAACTTCCCCTCAACAACATGCTTTGTATAGATGGTTCAATAGATTAATATAAGTCTTGTGGCCCTTTTATATATATTAGAACTCTTTACCTTAGAAATACTTTTTTTTCACAAAGTATGATAAAGAAAGTGGTGTTGTTAAATGGCTTGTTTTTCTCCAGTTATCTTTAAATGGTAACTATCATACATAATAAAATATTTTGTTACTATACAGATCAAGGAAAGGATACAAAAAGACATTCAAAACTCTACATGCTACGTTCACAATGTAAAATGATAAAATTCATCCTAAAATGATTTTTTAAAGACCATCTATTAATAAGAACTTTGACTTGAACTTCTTTGATTATGACTTCAACATGTATTTCAGAATTCAAATTAGGATGTGAATATAGTATTTGTGTTTTTAAGATTAATGTTGATATTGATAATTTGATTGGTTAATGCACAAGATTTTGTGATAAGAATTATAATAAGGTATTTTTGTAAATTGTTGCTTTGTTATTTAAGGGTATCCGAAGATATCAATGTACCCTTTAATATACACAATGCTAGAATGGATAAAAACATTGACATGTTCACATAATGAATACACAAGATTCGCCCTAAAAACCCTTAATCAAGAAAACTAACAAATTGAGAGTTACACATATTTTTCATTGGGTTTATTTTATCATTTGCAAATACAATAAGTATTTCACAACATCAATCAACCCTAATGTACTAATAAGATTAGATTACAACCCTAATATTTTAACCAATATAAGATTACAATGTGCATAAAACCATGGATTGAAACCACCCAAAAACCCATAAATACAACTATAACAATACCAAAAACATAAGGAACAAAAGAAAAACATGAGTGTACAATTTATACCTATGACAAATACAATACAACAAACAATTTTTCATAATCGAATTATTTTGTACTTATGTTTTTTCATATATTTGAATCATTTTGTTAGTTGATAACAATTTATCTGTAGTACGATTGAAATTTTACCTCGTATTAGGTTCATAGATGTCTTATTCCACAACTTGCACTTCAACACTTGAAGACATCATGAATCAATTGGGGTGGTAGATGTTGCTTAGCCAATAATTAGCATTCCAACTTTTGTAATTGATAATTTCTTATTTTCCTTTTAATAGTTTGATTTCACTAAATAAGGTTTGATCATCATTTTATAGATGAACAATTTTCTTATTTTTCTAATAAAATCTTGTCAAAATTTTGCATTCTTTTTGTATGTTCTCATTCAATACATCCTTCTTTTTTATTCTTGATATTTGTAAAGTGATGGCCTCAAGTGCATCATTGATATCTTTTGATGAGGTTGCTTCTATGCAAAGCTTCATTGTAGGGTTGTGCAACATTATTATAATTATATTTTATATAATTAAAACATCAATGTCTCTTCTTCAAATTAAACAATGCACCATAATTCCTCCACATGCACCTAAATAATTTTGAAGTTTCCGCTTGAATGAACTTTGATCTAACATTTCAAAACATAAACATCAATTATAGATTCTTTGTATAATAATAATAATAATAATAATCCATTTTTAAGGTCACAACCAAGGCAGACACCAAATTGGTGTAAGATAAATAGGTATTCTACTTGTCTACAAATTTGTAAATGATTGACCAATTGAAAATTTATATAAGTGTTGATTTTGCAAGAAGTATTACATGATAACATTTTTCCCTCACTAACCCCTTCAACTTTTAATAAAGAATTTTTAAAAAACCATTAGGAATGTTCCCTTTTTATATTGGGATCCTTTTTTTTCATATGAAAAATACATGTTTCAATAGGATTATCTTTTTATAACTTGTCTTCATACTTACATTTTTTGCAATCTACCATACCTACAGTTATATAAATGGAAAAAAATAAAACAATACATTTAGATAAATATTTAAAGGATTTCCAATTCAACTTTTTAGTTTTTAAAAGACATGGCTAAACTAAGACAAGATCTTAAAGCTTTATTTTTCATAGTTTCCCATGACAATTTTTGTTTAGTTCTTACTCTTTTAAGAGGGGCTAAAGCAATGTCAACCCTTATTCTAGCCACCTACTCTAATGAAGGGTATATGCTTGAATTTAGTTGGAATGCAAATATTTTTTCTTCTATATACAACTCCTTATTGGCTTCCTTGATGTCAAGGAATTCTACAATTGAGGCTTCTCCCATGGAGGGTCACCAAGGAAAAATCCTTGTTCTTTTTTCCCCAAGGAAAAATCGTAACTTTCATTATGTAAAATAGCGAAAATTACATGTTGTAGATGCATAAAAGCATATGCAAACTTTGTTTTTTATTCACTCATCAAAAATTTGAGTGATACAACCATATAAAATTCTGTCAAAAAAAGTTGTAAATAGTTTGTACTAGAGAAGCACAACCATATAAAATATGTCTGTGTCCATGTGTAAAGAAAAAATATGAACTACTAACATCATCATTGATCGCAACCAGTATCAGTAACTAAAGCAAAAAAGTAGAGATGTAATATCAATCGGAATTAGAGTCAGTTTGTTGAGGGTCCATGAATGGGTGATGATAGTATTGGTAATATGCTTCCCCATTGTGTCGTTGATCATCCATATCCCATGAATTTGTTGTGTGCCCACCTTGGATAATTGGTCAGAAAGAGTGTGCCTTTCCCTTTAAATGCGGTGACAAGTGATAGCGTCAAATTGTGAGTTAATCATTAGAACTTCTTCCAGTAGTGACTTGAGTGTGTGCACGTGACATGTGGCATTAAGATTGAACCAATCAATAACAATGTGAGAATCCCCATACACCTGTAGTTGTTAGCATCCCTGTTCTGGTGTAAATAAGAGAAGTAACTTTAAGTTGTATAGTTCAAAGAAATTGTTTGTGCCACTACCCAGACCAAATTGAAATTTGAAAAAGTGATTATCATTGAGGTGCAAAACAACACCACCTCCACATTGTCCATTTTTTGCAGAGCCATCAAAGTAAGCCCACGGATAAGAATGATCAATATTCTCAGGTTGAATATTGCGGGAGTTATGTCGAATCTCCTCATCAGGTTAAAGTACATATGTAGCCAGGACTTGTGTGCTAATAATGTTGCAGAGTATGTCAGCCTTGGTAAAAATATTTTGGTTCGTGCTGATCCATGTTTCTTAGTATATTAGAAGAGGCAGATTTTTTAATTTAACAGATGAGGCCCCATTACACCAATTTTTCCAGGCAACATTAATAGTTTCACCTCCCCATCTATTACTGATATTAAGAGCACGATATATGAAATTCCAAATAGAAACAGTGTATGGACATGTGATGAATAAGTGATCAACTAATTCCTCAACACAATGATAGAGTGCACACCAAGAGCGACTGTGGAAGGAGCGTTTCATTAAATTGTCGCTCGTGGTAACCTTTTTTTAAAGGAGGCATCAGATGAAGAGTTTGGATTTTTCGGGACTCTTTAGCTTCCAGGTGCGCTTCCACCACCACTTGTGTTGTTCTGGTTCTTTGTACATCCTCCTTATTCTTATGATGAGGCTGATGTTTGAATTTTTGCCTTCTTGCTTTTCCTTTTGAAACTTTGGATTGGAAGTAGTCAAGGTTTCAACCTAGATATATTTTTTTCTTGGGCTGTTGGGCTTCGTTTCGCACTATGTTTCATGTGAATTACACTAAAACAACAATCATGAATTATTCATCGAGTATCCTTTGCAACATGTGAATTTATTTGGGCATAATGATCGTAAATATATGCTCATATTTTGTTTAACTATCAAAGGGGTTTTCGCATTAATTCCAATTATATCTCTTGCATATGCCACTCAATAAAATGGCCAATAAATAAAAAATACAATTGTAAAATGTCATGATAAATAAGGATAGATAGTGCTAAGACTAGATAAGTTGGCATGACCACAAAAATTGATATGTTAAGATCTTTGGGAAAGATCTTGGTTATAAAACTCACCCAAGGGGGGAACACTCCACTAGCCATCATGGAGAGAAAATGTTTCTCGACTTCATCCAACATGTCATTGCAACTTCAATAATTATGTGTTTTGCTTGCTAGGTCCTTTTTTAACTTACCTATAGATTTACTCTAGGATCAAAAGAAGTGCTTCCAGCCTCACTGGTGATATTTTATGTATCATTGTGTGGTTTTAAGCTTTTGGTTGAAAATAGCACAACCCAAAATGAAAAACAAGGCATTTGTATTTTGCGTAGGGAACCTTCCCAATTTCACCAGTGGTGAGGTACAACAAGGCCTAAATGGGTAGAAACAAGTTCCTTCCTTGCACCAATACTAGGTTTGCTTAGGAATTTATTTTTCCTCCCAATATTTTTTAAGTTTGCTACAAGGCTTGGAAATCCTCAAATGAAAAACATGCCCTTCCCCTTTGGTTTGCATCCCTTGTGATGTGTTTTTACCTTGTGCATTTCTCCGCTCATGGTGGGGTTTGTTCATGCCCCAAAGAGAAAAACACATTAGTCGCTCCAATTTTCTTCCCTCGCTCTTAATTTATTCACATTTTGGTCCAATGTGCATTTTTCTTAGCTCATGGAAGGGCCTAGAAATAGGTTGGGTGATAAACATTTTTTGCGTTACTAGGAAATAATCACAACCACTCCAATGATGCATCCTACCTCATCATATGGTTTTCTTCCTTTAACAAGATCATATAGCAACTCAAAGGTTAAAACACATGTTCCTTTCCTAGGAAATAAGCCAAACTCATTAATGATGCATTTTAGCTCACTGCACATTATTTAAACTCAATATAAGGCCCAATATAACCTCATGAATAAAAAATAACTCCTAAGCTCTCCATGAATCATTTACAAACTATTTAACATTAATGCACTTGACTCACCATGCATTTTCTAGTGATAAGAGAAGTTTGACTAAACCTCAAAGCTTAAGTGCATCAATTGTTGCTTCAAAGCATCATTGCTATTACTTTTTCCAAGTGTTTTTCCTTTGCATATGTTTTATTCCTTTAGTGGAGTATATAGAGGACAAAAGTATCATCAGGAAAACCAATGTTGCATCAAGGTATTCATTGAAATGAAATGTTGTGCCTATCTCATTAGACAAAAAATTCATTCTGTGAGAGGTGATCGTCATCAACTAGACTCATCTCTATCTCCTTGGAACTTATTCTCTTTATAAGAGGATTCCTGGAAAACCAAAAACTTATCCACACCTCCTTTAGTGATTATAATTGATCTACAACTTACAATACATCGGGTTATAAGTTAATTCCTTCACACATCTTAAATGTCTCAATGTTTTCCAAAATAGTCAATTTCCATCCTAGTGATTCATTTCAGTGCTTGGAAATGTGTTCCATCCTTTTTCATTCATTTATGTTTCATTTTACTGTACATAGGACTTAATGACTTCACCAAGTGCTTATATTTTCACATGGTTGATTAATTTATAAAAACAGTGTTCCAACAATTCTCAAGGACAACATGGATCAATGTAGATGTGTCATGAGCATGTTCATTGATTTATAATGATTGAGTAGTTTCCACCAAATCAAATTTTAGTGAAACCTTTGGGAACATGTGTCCATGTCCAAAACATCTTCTTCTCTCTTTACTTTACATAAACATATGTTCAATTCTGAGAAAGAAACCACATACAATAAGGTGGGTAGTTTTTGGTTGAAACAAAATTGACACAAGATATTTTAACGATTTGAGTCTTCTTATTTCTAATTTTCTCTGTGTTTTTCTCTTATTTATTTCATCAAAGCATATAAGGATCCACTACTAGTGTTACAAAGTAGAGAAATATGTTCCACGAACCATCATTAAACTAGTTAGGAAAAGCATGCATATTGAGACAAATCCATTGTTTACACCTTTTGACCATTCAAGTTTTCTTATTTTTAACCTTTCCCATTCTCAACAACATCCATTATTAATTGTTGTTTTAAAAACTCAACCCCAAATTTCTTTTAACGAATTGGGAATACAGGGATCAAACCCCATATTTCCCTTGGCTCAAAACAAGAGCTTAAACTCCAAATTTTCTAAAAGATCTCAACAATTCTTCACAAATTTTGCCTCATTAATCATAACAATTTTGAACCACCTTCAACAAGCAACCATTGGCTTTAACCAGGCAAACTTCATACATTTGATAAATATGACCATTATAATCAAGGATGACCTTTCCATTTATGAACATACATTAGATAGAGATTCTCACTTAGTAGAAGGGCTTCCATTTCACACAACATTTCATATTCATAAGGAATGCATTTCAACAATCAAGTGAACCATGTTAATTGCTTACTAGACTAACTATGCATATTCATTTCAACCATACAACAACTGTCAACCTACCGATGCACACATACATAGTAAATCTATCATAATGCTTAAACATTAAGCATTGAACAACATTTTTATCTCATTTACAAGGAAGAATACACTTGCTTGTTTCACTTAATTTTGTTGGAAATTGAAGAAGGGACTGCCACTCTCCTCCTAACTATAGGCACAGTTGCAGTGGGCCACCCCTGAGCCAAATATGATATTTAAAGGATCCTTCACTCAAGGTGTTACACCAAAATGGGTCAATTTTAGGGATATAAAATGAAGGCCAATCACCTTCATTAGATGGGAAACAAGCATGCCACTTCTCAAGCATTTAGGTTGGGCTCAATACACAACAAAATATGTCCACTGAGGGCCTACTCACCATAAATGGAGACCCCTTCACCACTTCTTATGGTTCCTTTGGTGATCCTCCATTTTTCCAGTGCTTCACATGCATAAACACAATCAAAGGGTTGATTTATTATGGGGCTACCTATCTCAGGTGAAGGGCTCTTACACTGGTGTACTCAACTATCACAAATCAAGCCTAGACTATGTGGTCCAATTTTTAACATAGGTTTATAGGTTCACATGGTTACACATATGTGGTTCATAAGTTCACAAGGGTTCTAGGATTCACATACACACAATTAGAATCTGCAATCATTTTTTGAAATAAGTTGTCATTGATGTCAAAGGCTATCTAAGAAAAAGAGAATTTGATACCCTTTCTTTGAATGCATTTTAAATCCATTTATGTAGATCAAATGGAAGCATGACATAGATGGTTGAAACAATTATTCCAAGACCTTTCCATTGGTATATGGCACTTCCCCTAACTTCTCATGATTAAGGAGATATCAATTTTCGAAGTTTATTAATTATGTTTCTTTTGAGAAGTTGACCCCATAGTAACGGTTTGGACCCTGAAGAGCACTATATATAGACATGAGGAGGAGGAATTTTAGTAAATTTGCTCAAGGACAATCCATATATTTTTAAACAAGCAAAGCAAAGAAGGGTTTCTAGGGTTCATATCTCATGAACCAAAAGTGAGGAGAGACTAAATTGGAGAGGTTATCTATGTAAGAGATTTTGGCACAATTTTTGAAGTTATTTTTGGCACATTTTTTAAAGGATTTTGGCACACTTTTTAAAGTTTATGATTATGGTTAGAAGGTTATTACATGCCTGCACCTTAGACATTATGTTCTACTGTAGCTTTTTCTCTTGTGCTGTGTATGTCAGAGGGCCAATATCCATGGTATGGGAGTCCTTATTTCTCTTTATTAAAGCAAGGGTGGTATAGTGGATCAAGGCAAGTGTGTTATAGCTTCCTTTACATTGAATCATGTAAATTAGGGGGTTGGTGCTTCATTCCAGTAGGTACTAGTAAATTGGGGGGTTGTTGCCTCCTTTAATTTGGTAATTGTAAACATTGAAACTATTTAAAATGATTTCCGTGCATAAAAATAATGTTTTGTTTGTTGGAAAACTTGGGGGGGGGGTGGGGGGTGAATCAATATTTCATTTTAGACTATTATTTTACAAGTTAAAACATTTATATTCAGAACACAAGATGAACAACAAGTATCAATACTTTTATTAATATAATCTTCGGAATAAAATAGATACAATATATAAGTGGTTGCAATCAGTTGCCAAGCACCAACTTGGACTTTTGTGAGGCTCCAACCTCCAGAGCTCCAACTATGTTTTGCCAAGGCAACAATCTTGGACCTAGGAGCTCCAACTCCCAAGGACTTCAATCCTTCCAATTCCTGAGACACCAGTCCGAAGGACTCCTATCCTTCCTACTTCTGAGGCACTAATCGGAAACACTCCAATCCTTCTTACTTCTGAGGCATCAACCCAAAGACTCCAATCCTTTTTACTTCTGAGGCACCAACCCCAAAGGTTTTGACCCAATCTTGTCAAGGCATGTTTGATAGTAATGTTCTGCTCTTATAACTCTTCTTTACTGTGTTCTGTCTGTTTACAGCTTCACTATAGTCTCCATGCTACAATATCAATGACAACCAGTTCTCTTATGAAGGAGTCTTTACAACTCTTCATACTGTCCACGCAGAGTCTCCAATAGATGACCTCTGATAATGTCTCCACACAGCTTTAGTGAGTCTACTATTAGCTGTACTAAGCTTTGCATAAGAACCAAATTTCTGTTCAAGCATCTATTCTTAGTGTCACGGTAAATGTTTCAGCATGGTTGCTTCACTACTGGCTACTTCTCCCTTCAAATAGTGTTAGATAAAACTTTATTCATTACATCACATAATTATTCTCCAGACTGCATTGTGTACCTAATTAATTCTTTCACAGGGTAACACAATTAGCTGAGAAGCTCATCCTTCAAATGCCTCCTGTCCTATTGGTCCTTCAACCCTTTTTCTTCTACTGGACCATACTAGCTGCCTCTATTTCCTCCAACTTTTATAACAACGTTCAACTCTCCTTGTTCTTTGTTTTTCTTGTTTTGTACATTCCTGATGCTTCTGACTTTCGGTTTTCTCTTTCTGCTGGCTCTTTGGCTTCCTCAATGCTCGCTTCAGCTCCCTCTGTGCTGGCTTGTCCTTTGGCTTCCCTCTTCTTCATTTCTTTCGATTTTTGGTTTTCTCTGCGCTAGATTACCCTTCAGCTTCTTGGTTTATCGATCATTGTAGCTTCCTCTGTCTCTTCGTGCTCACAGGACACATTCATTCATAGGAGAGGACTGAAATACACAGAGAAAACATGTTCCATGTTAAAACTGTAACAACGCTCCTTTTTCAATAATCATAGACATACACAAGACTTTACAGTTTAACGGAGAGACTGTACCAATCAAGGTGAACCCACACGCCTGCCACGTCATCATCGCAATCACAATCGGCATCATTCAGGCCTCCTGAACTATCGGGAGCGTTTCTTAATGCAGTTTTTCCTTTAAACCCCATGCAATGAAAATATTCAAATACACATGAATATATGAGAAAAA